>JAQGAE010004149.1:0-13265 GCA_034696685.1 Julus scandinavius
TAATCTTTTTTTGTTTGGCTGTAATTGTGTTTTAAAATTTCACCCATTGAAAGTGATAGGGTTGTGATTCACCTTAACTTAAACAATTATCTCATTTGATTGTCATAAATATACTACAATTAATTCTGAAATTCATACAAAGTGCTACAACTTAATTCGAATATTTCTTAAATATATTTGTACATAGCTTACCAAAAGTTTGGATTTCTTTTTTAATAAGAGTACCAAATAAAAGAAAAATTTAGTTTCTACATTATTTTTCTTAGATCTTGTACTTAATCTATATAGGTACCAACCATTGTTTTAAAGGATATTATGTTTCACATAGGATTTCTTATAAGCAACTATTCAGAACATTTTTTTTGTACTTACAGATGTGAAATACCAAATGCCACCAACGTTTCATCCAGCAGTACTAGATAGACTTACGCACATTTAATTTCCCACTACAAATTGTCTCGTACAACCTTTCTTTGGTCCCGAAATATGGCAATGTTCCACTCAATAGGACATACAACATAATGCCGCAACTCCAAACGTCAGCTGGCTTGCCATAAGGCTTTCGCGAAACCACTTCTGGAGCCATGAAATGAGGTGTTCCCACTCGTCCTATACGCAAATTTAAAAAAATGTAAAATTACTGTAACTGCTGAAAATCATTCCTAAAACAGAGTTCAACTGAATAAAGTTTCAATGTTAGTTTTTTATGAAGGAAAGGTGAAGTAAATAATAAAATTAGAATGAAGCAAACATGCAAAAAAATGTTAGTACAGTACATAGAACCCTGTTAATATGTTAAGTGAGTTCTACTGTAGTAAACTTGATAAATGTTACAGCTAGACCTGAGCAAAGAGTCATAAGGGCATATTCTGTATCAAAAGAAGGAAAGCAAGATTACATAATGTAGGTTGTGCAAGTTGAATATCAATTGTATGATAATTTGAAAGGGAAATTAAACATTTGAAGGTAGCTAAAGAATGCAAAACTATCAAATTAGTCTAAAAATATGAGTACGAATCCATTGAGAAAAGGCAAAGAGAAGTAGAAGAACAGAAATTAGGATTGTAGAGCAGAATCAATCAGTGAAGCAAAAGACAATGAAGCCTTGGTTAGTGTTTCTATAATTTTCTGCATAAGCACCTTGGTGCTACTGATCTCCTTACCCTCTATATCTATCTTAAGATGTTTTCGTACAATTGACGACATCATACTGGGTATTTCTGTCACGCAATAAAGAAAGTAAAAAAAATAAAACTAAAACAAAAACAAAAAACATACACAAGTAACAAAATAAAAATGTGTTTAGAATATTTTATGCAACTGGAAGATATTAACCTAACAAATGGTGCCTTACATCCGTTTACAAGGTTTTGTATATTATAAACAAGATAAAGTAATTAATCAGAAAATTAAATTTTCCAACTTGCTGCTTTTTGTGTTTCTGGTGCTTGAAATAATAAAATGAATTTTCATCTCGCCAAACACATAACAAAACAGGAATTACTGTAAAGTAACAACTAAAAAATGGGTAACCTGTGTCTACCTAGCAAGTCTCTTAGCAGGGAAGCTCTTAAATACAGTAGATTTTCTATTTTGTCTGCATGATGAGTGTCTATCAAGCACTGGAATGTACTTACCACCATTGATATAGCCACAATCAGGCAGTTGAATGGCAACACCAAACCCTCCCAACTTAACGGGGGCAGAATTTTCTTTAGATGCCAACAGAACGCAGTGCGGTTTGATGTCTCGATGAATGATGTCATTCTCGTGACAATACCGTAAGGCCTCTAGGATTTGACGCATGTAATGGCTACATTAAAACAAACAAATTTTTAACGAAATTTCAAGAGGAAGTACAGAAAAACACAATATAATTAGCGCATCCGTCCTTACCTGCTTACTGATTCACTGTAAACGAACCCTGCAGAAGCTCGCTTTACAATTTCAAAGCATAAATCGGTACCTTCCATACTTTAGAGAAACAAACAAACAGTCAGTTATCTATTAAAATAAATGCATTTAACATATCTTGTAATTCTAATGTGATTGCTTACTATTCAAAAACCATATAAAGCATCCCTTCCGAACTGTAGGTCTCCAGTAATTCAACGATGTGTGGATGTTTTAGCATATGGCATATTGTTGCTTCTCGTTTAAGATCTGAAAATATAATTCACAAAAATATATTTCAGATCCCAGTGATATGATTTCATCCATAAAATAGCTTCATTGCTATTTCGCTAAGTATATGTTTAGTAATCATTATCAGTTTACAGAAATTACTGAAATTACTGAAATAAAAGAACTCACCATCTGTACTGAGACCGGGACTAGAAGTGAATTTGGCAACATCAACAATCTTCACGGCAAATTTTTTATTAGATTCACGGTGTACACACATCCGTACTACGCTGAATGGGCCCCTTCGAGAAGTAAAAAAAAGGCAAAGAAAGACTGCATTATTTATGAGGTTCCTTAGTGTTCGTTTAGGCAAGAGAAAAAATTGTGTGGAATACCGGACATTGGAGCTCATTTTAATTTCACAAAATCGGATTTGGTGTGTGCCTAACCAAGAACCTTTGGGGAAATTCGTGTAATGCTATTGCTGCTTTTCAAGGGGAAAAAATGCAACGCTGCACATTTCTTTAGTCTCAAAGTTGACTTACTGGTTTGTTCATGAATATATGTATAGTTAGCTAGTGAACCAAAAAAAATTCGCTTAAGAAGATAGTTTCCAACAAGTAAACCTTAAGCTACTTTTTTTTCTTCTGGGTAACGAGTATTATCTAGATTATTAAACAAGACACAGTAATCTAATCTAATCTAAGCCTGTATTCCCCTGTCACACATTTTATAATAAAAAAAACGAATTCTTTAGTCATGTCCAAGTTGTTGTTTTCTTGTTGTTAAAGCAGTGATAGAATAATTACTAAACAATCAATGCGTTCATCAAATCTCAGATGTTGCCAATAATCTGTATAAAGCACGCAGACGTTGCTAGTCATGGCTAAAATATTTTTTCTAACACTACCTGTTGATATACTTATGTGCAGTCAATACAGAACTTCAGAGCTAGTCAATAGATTCCCAAAACCTATTACACTTCAACGATTCCATTTCGTCAATCAACTGCTAATAGAATCTGAAAATCTGTGGTCTGCCAATGACATTTGAGCACGGGATGTGAGTCGAGCTGTAATTTACAGCGCATTTATGCATTTGGTCATTTAGGTAAATACAAGTTGGATCAACCCAACTCGCTACATATGCTTATTGCAAGAGTGCCACCACTATGGGTAGCTCGAAACCTATAATTTCGGGGAAAGCAAATGATACACTAAATTCACAACGATAAATAACACTTAGATAAACAGTAACAAAGCCCAAACAACCTTTTGATAATACTGAAAAACATTTTTTTTACAGTCACCACTCCTGTTAATCTTGAAAGTGTCTTAAACGACACTGACAAATAAGCTGGTGCTATTGTAACGATTCTTTACTGATGTTATTATCTGTGATGATACTGCAATAGATTGGACCTTTTCACTAAAATGCCCCTTGAAAGGAATTTATAATCCAATAGTCTCAGCAGGCATTCATCTCAAAATACGTCGTGTTGAATGCGAGTCTATGGTAACTTAAGCTTGACGTGCAAGTTTCAGATAGCAACACGTAATGGCAGCATAGCAAAAGATTATATCTTCGAATGCAGTACATATTCGATTAAGATAAGACAATACACAAGTCTGAGAGCAACACCCTTTTTATGCCGTTGGAAAACTGAGAAAAAAAATGGATTATGGACATTATCTAGTGTTGTGGCATTCTTCGAGTATAGAAAATCCAGGATTACAAACAGAACACAAGAAACCCTTGATGGAAATGTTCTTGAGATGATTAGTATTAAAGTAAAGGTCATTTCTGATGTCTCATCACATTAAGCCAATATAAATGATGTATAGTGTATTTAACTTATCCAATAAATAGCAGGAGGTCAATGATAATTACTTGTGCTCTTAACTATCCTCACCTAAAATTATGTGCAGTCACTTCTAATTCAGAGCATTAACAACAGTGGCGGCTCATACAAAAAATAAGTGGGGGGTGCTGCGGAGTAAATGCTGTGAAGCACGCCAGTCGTGACTGCGAGAGCGACAGTCCTCTCTCGCCCTCGCAGCCTGGCGTGCAGCTTCCTATGTGCGCTGTGAAACGCACAGTTACATACACATTTTTTAGAATCTTTTTTCATTAACTGGGGGATGGCTAGAGAGTTAATTAAATTAATTAAAGAATAGCTTAAGAATAACTTAAATTAGAAAGAATTATAGAAAAAAAGATGTTATCGATGATATCCAGTGATTGGGGGTGCTGCAGTTCCACAGTGCCTAAGCACGATCTGCCACTGATTAACAAGTTAAGAAATGTCAACAATGGCCAAACATTTAATAAGTATAATTCATAAAAAATACGAACAATGTCTTTCATAAATGTATAACCAAAGACTGTCAAAGAAAACCGTTCATGGAAAAAAAGGGGTACTTTCCGGTTATGTGGACCTCATAAAATTCATTTTAACCTAACCTAACTTAACCTAACCAAACGTAAGAAAGTTAGGTTAGGTAAGGTTAGGTTAGGGAAAGATAAGTGGGATAAAATTACCGGAAAATGTTGTTAAAATACTGATAGAACGCTGAAAATGCCACCAATTTATGAGGTCGAGATAACCGGAAAGTACCAAAAAAGGTTTCAATAGCAGAATGTGAAAAACTCGCATTTTCGTATTTCAAAAAATCACTACTCATGGAGAACAACTGACGTTGCTCATCTTCTCAGGTATGGGGTTGCAGCAAGTCTAGTGGACAACACACGGTTGCTACTTCATTATACAAATGCTGCAGACTCGAACGAACATTAAATATGCATTAATGTAATATTTATGCGATGTCAGTAAAAGCGCGTATGTGTGTGTTTGCGTACAAGGGACAATTAACAGTCGCGGAGCAACCCATTATTCCCCATCCATTCAATTGTCACACACTTTATGCTAATCGTTAACACGCATTTGGATGTACACACGCCCAAATCATCTGTACAAAAAGCGTCCCAAGACGAAACAAAGCACAATCGCTGAAAAACAATCCCCGCTGTCGTGTCAGCGGGATTAATCTGCAAAAATGCATTCGAAAGCACGCACCGAGTGGCTTACCGTGGATCCAATCTGTACGTATATACAAGCCACGTTTAATAAACAGGCATGCCGCATTAGCAGACAATAAGGTCACTTCTATGTGATCGTATATTTTCATTAATTCGCCGAGTTAAACGGAATGATAATAGGGACCATGCTGCTATGGTTGCCGGTATTTAATATCTGCCAGGGTGAATTGCTGCCACTGATAGCAGAGGGCACTTTGGCAATCCCATTATCATCTTTCGCGCGATGATTTAACTTACGACGAGGTGATGTGTGCTATACAGACATAATTATCAGCCAGTTAAGGAGGCCACGTCCTTCGCTTTTAATTCTCTCGTTAATGTTTTTCCAATGGGGTTGCTTTGGCACACGGGGTTCCATTTTGGAGGGATCGCGCGAACGTGGCTCTTTCTTATGGCCAGATGAAGTTGCTGCGGCTCCTACAACTAGGTAAACACAAAAGCTTAATTGATACTAAACTCGACGAGATTGCCTCTTAGCTCTTAGCTAGCGGCACGCAGGAAAATGCAAATAAAGACATGCAATTCAATGAACCACCTTCTGACAATGAAAGCTTCCAGAATGCTTCAACATTTGCACCAGGTCACTTCCAAAGCAGTCTTCCCAAGGAGTTTACATTTAGAAATGCTAAGCTTAATGCATTTCAGCCAAGAGTCCTCAACTTTTAAACAAGCAAGTGCTATTTCAGTGACCGTGACTTTGCCCCACCTTTCGACGTTACTTTGAGTCTGCACTCTGCACAGATTTGCATACAATTACTGATGCTAAATCCAGTTCTCATACTTGAAACACATCTTTAGCAACTCACTCTTTATGTATTCCGTAGATGGAAGTTCCAATATGTTTTCATTTTGCGTCCGACGCAATTTCTCCTGTTTATATCGATAAAACGATTTAGACAAGTTTTCAGATTTTCCGAATTCGTACCTTGATCAACTTAACTTTATTTTTACAATCTCGCAAATTTCAGCTCAAATGCATGGCGTTATTGCCTATTGAAGCTGTGTATAACGATGCCAATACATTCGTAAAGTACACAATCGTGAAATCTTCAGTATTTCACGATTGTGGACTTTCCCGCCTACAAGTCTTGGGACAAACTTTTTTACACTTCAAAATGTACATCTCAGTGAAATCCGCATGTCAAATGGGAGTACCTCAATTTTGTTGACTTAGCCAAGTGGGTGAGCACGATACTGAAACGGCCCATGCTATTTAACATTGATGTGGACTAGAGGGTATCGAAATCAAATCCAATTGAAACGTCTTATAAACTAAGTGCTGAAGGCGTTAAGATTTGTTTGACTTGAACATTAACAAACGCCAGTGCTAGTAGACATGCGCAAGACACCAACGCACCAAGTTGGTGACAGGAATAAAAGCTTTTCATCAAATCTCATGGACATGCTCATTTTTTTAAGCTTTAGTTGAAATATCATAACTGAATCTGGCAACTTTTGAAGTCTCTAGCTAACGCTTAGACCAGAACAATGCGTTTTAAATCCCAGTC
This sequence comes from Julus scandinavius, assembly GCA_034696685.1. Lineage (NCBI taxonomy): Eukaryota > Metazoa > Arthropoda > Diplopoda > Julida > Julidae > Julus > Julus scandinavius. The sequence goes on from JAQGAE010004149.1 coordinate 6,732, forward strand.
TTTCAATACAAGATATTTCAACATTCGCGCATAAAGTATATGTAGGTAAAATTTAAAGAATTACTAATATTATAAGTGATTTCTTATGAAGATACTATCGCAAGTACACTTCATTTGAAATAAAGTCAGTAACATTGCTATTTGATGTCATTTTTTCTGTAATCTCATCACAAACTTTTAGAAATCAAAACAAATCAATTTTATTTTCGTTGCATTTTTTTTTTTTTTTTTTTTTTTTACAATAAAAACTTTCAACCATTTTTTTCCACATTTAGCCCCAGGTACTGCTTTATAAGCAAAATATATTTTAATATCCACATCCCAGAATTTTAACATGTGCTTGTAAGCCTGAACCCCGAATATGGAAAAACTTTTAAATCGAGGAATTACCATGTCTACAGCTCCTTTCATTCCTTTAAAAAAGTGCAAAACCAATCTTGAATGGATGGATCGCCCATATAATCAGTCCCTTAAAAATTCTCAAGCTAGACAGATCTCCAGTAAGTATGTTTGCACTTGGATGCTTAGTTTTCCCTTACCATTTGTTAGGACGCCTACACCATTGGGAGTATTTATTCAAGATTTAACGTGACATCGAGCAACATTTCGGGTATATCCTCGTGCATTCGACGTCTCTAGTTCGACTGAACCTGATCTTGGGCAGAATAGAAAAAAAAGTGTGCCACCTGTGGGAAATCGATGAGGAAAAACAAGAGCTTTATCACTCTGCTCGGAAGTTGCGAGATGCAAAAATATTCTTGGCATACGGGTGCCCTATGCTACATCCGGTCTTTCCTTAGTCCTGGAAGAGGACAAACTAAGGTTCACGCCCAATGAGACCTGGTTACTGCAAAATAAAAAATTGAAATGAAAGCCCTGCAATGCTGCATGAGAAGAAATTGGTGCATCCTCTAGCGAAACAGGTGAAAGTAGGGGACGCTTGATATAATGCAGCGCACCGATAGCATGCATAAAAATGCCAAATCCAGATAATAAACACGCACGATAATCATCTCTGCCGCACATTTCAGGAATTTCTGATTGGAGGCCTCTGCCCGAAAACATTAGTTTAAATAATTTATCGGCATAATGCAGGCGCCCCTGAGTCATGTGAGGGTTTATTGACTACATTTCCACAATCAATATTTTTCTTATCTGAGGGCTTTATGGCGAAGAATTCCAAATGCGGATTTTTAACAACATTTAATATGGCACAACATATTTCGCCATGTACACCAAATCCGGCGGTCCTACTTCCTCGTATCCATGATGAGAACTTTCTTCGGCAAACGAGTTTCAGAGATCTCAGTGAGAAGGATTTTCATTTAAATGGGCGCAATCAGAATCCTGGATTTCTTTGAGCATGTGACAACTCCTCAATTATATCTTGGGCACGTCCGCTTCCTTCCGTAATCTGTGATAACTGAAAGAGGTGCAGTTCTGGGAAAACTAATGCATACTTTGAGAAAACTAGAATAGTAGGATACTAAAAACAACTACCTTATAGCCATGCAGCTTAGTCCCAACAACTTTCAAGTTTCTTGTTTTCTCTATAGTGGAAACTGGATTTCATTGAGCTGATTGACATTTTTGTACTATTAATTGGGATACGTGATCAATAATTTCAGTTAAAAAAAAACATCACAGCCCCCAATAAAGTAACTTTACCAATGCAAAGCCATACATTCACATTGCACATATGTACTAAAATTTAGTGCAATTTTGAATTGCAGCTAATTGTCTTCTATTGGTGCACAACTGTCAACACCCTGATTTCCAGAATTATTTTTCCATGTGTTTGCATGGAAAACCTAGAGTACATAAAATCCACCCTGTACAATTTCCCAGACAGATAATATTTAGACATGTACGTAGAAATCGAAGTGATGCTGCCTTTGATATTACTACAAATGTCACCACTTATAGTTAGTTTACAGCTACAAATCGAACTCGTGTCAACAAAATTCCGAGTTGAAAGTACAAACAAGTAACCCAAACCAACAATTTTTTAAACTGTTACCAATGGTAACACTTGATACACTAGGATATTTTTGCGGCTCGAAAACGATTATATCGACAAACCTTTAGAATCAATTACAAGAATGTAGGTTACAACAAATTTAGTTATAGGAACGAGGCTTAACAGTTATGCCAGCATCAAGTTATCTTCGACCAAAGTGAACGATAAGTATTATCGCCCGAGAAACATGGAAAATAAACTGATTATATTCATTATCGATAAATGACAAACTGCGCTACCTTTGCAATTATAAAAACTTAGTTTGTATGATAGTTGGCTGGTAGTTCAAATCAGTTTTCAAAATGTTATAATATTCTAAAAACAGATTTGAATAAAACCGTCTTTAGTATATGTAGCAAAATAATTATCATCCAACTGAAAACTTAATTATGAGAATTGGCAGTATTTATATCCAAAAAACTTATGATAAAACAAAAGTTTCTAAAACAAAACGCACACATGTCAAAGCTGATGTTACTTTTAGAGATGTTACAAACTCACGTGCGCTATCATGTACTTTCATGATTTGTACAGGTTTTACCTAACGCCAAATAGTATTTTGCAATGAGTACAAGGACTTTGGCAGATTAATTCATTCGACTAACACGCCCTTATTATTGTTAATGTTATATTTAAAGCTATTCTAAATTTTGCAAATTTACGTTTACAACTATGAAACGAGCATTTAATTGTTCTTCACAATTCCGCCCTCCGGGACTTTTCAATGCGAAACGATTACAATTCACCACGAACAATATTTTAACCTTTATCCCATTTTATAATGATTTCAGCTGGATGCAATGCAGTAAAAGCGTATTAACTACACTATTACACGTGCGCTAGGTAGTCAAGTCACTCTTGACACATTTCTCATATCACACGCTTTTCAAAATTAGCCTTGACACGAGCATGTACAATTTGCACAATGAGATGGCAAAATCATCGTTTATTTCCAAGATGCCACACTAACATAAAAACTTTTTTGTTAGTCATTACCGGGCTTGTAAACTACAGTTGTAGCAAAGCTACTTGCATTGCAGTGAAAGCGGATGCATAAAAAAAATCAATATTCAAACCCAAACGTAACTTTAAATTTGCAACTCAGATTACATAATTTAAAAATTAAGTTGTTGATTAAATATTAAAAAATATACCCAAAAGCTACTAAACTTTACATCAACGCATCTACTTTAGAATAGAAGGGCTTAAATCCCTGCCTAGTGTATTAACCTAGTTAGACTAAAGGTCTAAGTTAACTGGGACTACTGTTCGCTGGTTTCAATTTCAAGCGCAGATCCAGTGAAGAAGATCGTGTATCATTATTAGGGCATTGTTAAAGTCAAAAATGTTGTTTGCTGTATATTGCAGTATTTTAAAAAACTTGCAATATCGTTTAAAACAATACAAAAAAAGCACGGTGTACTCAAGTTTAAAACTGAGAATACAGAATACTTAGCGCATATGCACTGTGGGACTCCGCCCACCTGGCAATTACTTAGTTTTTCGGATTGTTTGGTAGTTTATAATAGATATGAAAGAGCACTGTCGCGACCGATTTTTACAGGAATATGGCATTGGCATGGAAGCAACTGTGGAAAACTGCAAAAACCAGTCATGATAGCCGACCCTGGAATTGAACCCAGGTAGTATCCCAAATGAAAGGCCAATAACACCGTTACAACTACCCAACCTAGTTCGGTGACAATACAGAATATTTCATCATGGCCACAATGCCTGAAATGATTTGTGATTACGTCTCAAGAATTTCAGCAAATGTACTTCGAGCATTTATAGCAGAAAGACAAGTGCAGCGTAGAACTTGATTTATGTTGGGCCTAAATCGTTGATGAAGTCAGTCCTGACACGTTATATTTACCATATTATGAAGCAACCATTGCCGTATTTCCCATAGATTTTTCTAGACACGAGGTTCAAATTAAAAGTATGTGCTGCGCTTAAAATAATCAATTTTCAGTGGTTTGCATGCTCTGCAAGTAGCTTAGTTTTGGCATCTTCAACTGTTAGAAAATCCCTAAGCAGGCATAGCTGCAAGTGATGACCGCACATTGTTTCAGCACACTCAAACCTGTTAAAGTTAAAAGGGTGGCAATGTAAGGATGAAATACAAGATAATTAAACGAATGCTCAAGAGTTTTAGTCAAAACAGTATTTCAACCAAACTCTTGACTGTCAAGTGAATTGTGTTATCCCTAAGCTAACCAGCTCAGCAAGTTTACTATTGATGTCAAGCCAAAAATGGATAGTTTGCCCAGCTAAACAGACGTACGCGACTGTTAATTAACTGACATCATTTTCAGTCTATGTAATATGGATTTTTGAGCAGCATACTCTTGCTCACCGTCCCATTGGTGTTATTCTTTGTGGTAAACATTAGGAAAACGTGGACTTTCATTCGCCAAGGACAGCACCCCATTCCGTAGGTGTTCATGAGACTATCGAGACACGTCACATTTAGGTTAAAGATACGCTGGCTAATGTGACCCCAATCGCGTCTAAGTGATTAATTATTCAACACGAATTAACTGCTGAAATAGATAATTGAGAAATGAGGCAGGGGGAGAAGCATTTCCCTGCCCTGCTCCTTCCCTTCCACCCCCGTTTGCAATACCAAAGGGTTGAGTGCGGGGGATTTACATACGAGTATACCGGCTACTGCACTTACTTGCCGATGATTTCGTGCAATTCGTACACATCGTCGAACAAAATCTCGTCGTCTGCCATAGCGTAGTCCGATGAGGCGTTATAAAACACCAAAACTGCGACGAAAATGAGATGAATTTGTAGAGAAAGACAGAGAAAAGAAGCGCCGATTTAGAGCATGGTGGAAGAACGCGGAAGACCATCTCTGGGAGACATCGTCTTACCGATATGAAATAGCTCGCTCAGTTGCTCTTCGTGGAAAACATTTTGGACACGTTTCCGTCGGGCACAATCAGTATTAGGATATAACGAAGAAAAACGAGAGATAAAAACTATGGAAATAGCAAATAAAAATAGAACAATTGAACAATCTTTCGAAGCAAACAAACATTCGCCCGCAGCAGCTCCATGCTCACAGCGTTTTCAGCCGAACAAGCTGAGGGCCGTCCATAAACAACGGCCATTGAAAAGATGACAACGCCAGTAGGGTGGCGCCATCCTCCGGACATAATGGGAAACTAGGGTTGATAATTACAAAATCCAACGACGCCACAGGGCGCTGTTTCTCAAATGCGATTTTAAATATACACAAAATGCGGAAACATATGGGACAATTTGAAAGGTGGGAATTTAAAAAAACATGCTTTTAAATATTACACATGTAATATTTGGACACGTTACAGAATGAAAATGCCCTAAAATTGCTCTTAGGATGGCTATCATATCATCTGACTTCCTGGCGACTTTTTTTGTGGGTTACATAACGTTAAATTTGCAATTCATTCTAAAACAAATAAAAAACAAGTTTCTAAACCTTTGCAAAAAATATAAAAATACCGGTGGGCTATTTTAAATTATGTGTTAATTACTTTTGCTTTAAATAATATGTAGGGGGTCGATATACTAAGATCTGAAAAAATGCAAATTACATACAAATAATGCCACACTTAAATAATATTGATTAATGTTACAAACTTTAGTAGAAGTTTTTAAATTGCATCAAAAGCTAATCACATTTTTAGGAGTATTATTTAACTAACTGTAGTTCTGTAATCAGAAGGCAAACCAGCAGTAGTTCGGAGAACGCGGGGTTTGCCCATTTCAAGGGGCATGCCTATAAACTGCCAATGAAACAAATCGTCCTTTGATGATAAAGGTATCATATTCAGGGACATATTTAAAAATAATAATCCATGCAAAACGTATTCAAATAATCGTAAACAACGTAATACATACCTTTGAGATTTCTTATTTAAATATAAAAAACAAAACATTTTTTGAATTTGTTTCACAGAAAACTTGAAAATTAATTTAGATTACTTTATATAATCATCACACCAAGTTTATCTGAGCTTCAAATGGGTAAATCAGCCTCTTACCCTCATACCACTGTTGCACAAATCGCATGAGCTTACAACTGAGCTGTATTACAAGTCGCAGATGTACTATACCACAGCTGCACAGAAAAACATCTAAATGTGAGACCCAGCAACGGTGGCAGGGTGTCATCTCAAGCTTGTTGAGCAATTGCGGTACGGGGCCTCATTGCAAGGTCCAGCATGATTACACCCTTGGAATGTGCGGGCAGCATAATTGGAGGCATATGTCAACCATCCTTGGAATTTGGAAGGACCCTGAAGGTTATGCAAATTATAATTCCCACCAATAATACTGCATTATATATAGTTCTTATTATTGGCTTAGAAATATAAAAATATATCGTAAATGTCGAGAAATGCAAGAAACTATTCAAACTATTTTGAGTAATCTGTTTGTTAATTTTTAACGTTGGCCTATTTCTGCAACACGAGGGCTAAACACCAACGCCAGGGGATGGGCCTTCACCACCTACC
>JAQGAE010004150.1:0-13264 GCA_034696685.1 Julus scandinavius
TTTCTCATATTTTTTACCGTTTGAAATAAATTTTGATTGTGTGATGTCACATTACCGAACCACCCCCACCCCTTGGTTACAATTGTCACAACAACAACAACAAAAAACACCCACCCCCCTAGGTGTGACATAATTTTTAAATGGCCCCTAACGTATATATTAATGCAATGACAAAATTATAAATGTAAAATTTAAATTTAGAAATGTACTACTACAGTATATGTGAAACTCAATTTTCTGACGTATGGTATGAGTACATTGATTACATTAAATGAATTTGAGTAACGAGTAAAAGAATACTGAGCAATAGTAAAAATTACCGAGTACAAAGAGTAATTGAAGTACAAAATGTACTCAATAGGTGTGTGTACAAAAGTAATTGAATGTAACTGTACTCAAAACGTATGAGGACAAGTACTCACGATGGGTGATTACAAATGTTCTTGAGTATTATCGTAATCTAAAATTATGAGTAACAATGTAATCGAGTATGAACACAATTGAGTACATTGAATACATCTGAGTAACGAGAATGAGTAACTTAACACGAGGGTCATCCTAATGGCTAATGCATCATATTATTTTTGTTATTGGATGCACTGTTATTTTTTCCCCTTTAATTGTTAACATTTTGCTCACGTGGTCACGTCTTTAATTTTAATTGGTTCTGCTTGTAATAACAACTTTAATGTATAAAATAAATTGAGTTTCCTAATCGATACATTTTTCAATCCGCCATACTCAAATCCAGTACTCATATCCATGAGAACAATTTGCCTAAGTATGATTACGATACTACTCGTACTCATTTCGTATGATTACTGGTTACTTGTACTCTACCCAAGTTTGATTACTCAATTCATATGACTACTAATTACATTAACTCTACTCATACATACTATGGAGTATCATGATTCCACTGCAATTGTAATCAGTACTCCTACTCACGAGTACAATTTACCCAAGTCTGATCGAAAGTAATATTTTAAACTGGAACAGATTTCCGAATTTCAACATTGTAGACATAGTAGTACATAACATTTAACTTCACCTTAATTTTAAATTCGTCTGAAACCCTATCAACTTTAATTTAATACATTATGCAAACTCAATGACCCCCGTCATTATTCATTCGCCAAGTAAGCTCTAGTCTAGGGTATGTTGTTTGATGAATTCCACGGCTGGGTCATTGAATCTCAGCCAAAAGATTTGGATTTCAAGCCTGATTAAATGTTTATTCTCCTCGGCTAACACCTTAAATAAGCAAAACCTTGGGCAGCCAAAGTTTTACTAGTCATGGTTTTTTTCTTTTACACCACAAACGTGTGGTAAAAAAAAATGGCTTCCAATTTTTAGCATTCAGCTTTCATTAACTACCAACTATGAATAAGGTCGAATCATTCTGTAAACGGATGACACTGATCAACTTTAATAGGCCACTAATGTCACTTCAAATTGACCGTCTAAGTCAAGGCTATAAAGATTTTCCATTCAGGGTGCTCTAACCCTGTTTAATGCAGGAGCATTTTTTGTAAGCCCGTGTTTAACTTTTTATAGCTTCATTAATATGCCAGAACACGTTTTGTGTGTAACAGTGATCATGATCTTTTATCTGTGAAAATGATATTATATTTTTTTGCTACTAAATTCTGTCTTAAAACCAGCTTTAAAAAATTTCAAAACTAACCCCCTGGCAAGTTGCAAGATTTTCATAAAAATGCTACATGATACATGATCCATCTTTGCTTCACAGTTGAATGATTGCATCTGTTGCTAAATGCACAATGACTGGTTTGTAAATTGTAAGAGCTCATATCTTTTCAGAACATCCGCTTTAATCTACAAATTTCATAAAGTCACGAAACAGATTATTACGACAGTGATTTGTAGTTTATAAACACTTTAGATTAGTTGGGGTAGTGGGGGTCATAAGTATAATTGCGGTGGTGGTTCCAAATGATGTTAGTATATAGCGTGAAATGTATTATGATACGGGGAAATTTACGAAATCTGTAAGCAGAATCACCCACAGATGAAAAAGTAGACGTTATACAAATGAAGTTGTCGTAATTTTGCAAATTGGACTTTAAAAATGTTTATTTTTGGGCCGAAGTTTGTAAATTCGGCATGCTTATTTAAAACGTAAGATGAAACTGTTTTGACGTGTAAGCCGGCAGCCTTACGCTTTGCAGAATGTCAAGTTATATATTAAGCACGACCAATAATTCAACAACAATAGTATTGAAAATGCGCATTCTTTTTAAACATGTCGTTACTTGGCAACTTATCATAAAAAGGTATAAAAATGTAATTTATACCATACATGTGGGCCGATATGTTGCTATTGTATATAGTAGTAGGGGTAAATGAATTTTCGAAACTGTTTAGGGTCACTCAACATAAATTCTACCTAAATGATAATATTTGCAGAAATTTTACCTTACTTGTAAGTCGCGAATTAAACGTGGTGAAGGGTCCCCCCGGAAAGAGTGAAACATGTATCGAAAAACGGCCTTTTTCTGACACATTTCGATGTTTCCTGGCGATCGCTCAAGAGGCGGTCTCGATCAAAGGAAATTTGCGACACATATTTCGAAAAACATGCTGAAAACTTTGTTTTGGTGTTTATTGTGTATGTTTTATGTATTTGTGTATGTTTTATGTTTTTGTGTATGTTTCCTCTAGTACATGCCGACCTTTAAAGTGCGTATGCACCAAAAAAAACATTTATAAACATGAAACATACACATGCTACCGTAGTGTGTCCAGAAGTGTTTGTGAAACATGTGTCGAAAGACGGCCATTTTCTGACACATTTCAATGTTTCCTGGCGATCGCTCAAGAGGAGGTCTGGATCAAAGGAATGTTCCGAAAAACATGGTGGAAGTTTTTGTTCAGTGTTCAGTGTGTATGTTTTATGTGTATGTGTATGTTTCCTCAGGTTCTTACCGACCTTTATGGATAATGTTTTCATAATAAATGGGGAAAATGTCGTCCTAAATTAAAATGTTAATTTACCACTATGTGCACTCTAATCAAGTTATTAACAGGATCAATGTTAAGATTCCTAAACATTAAAAAAAATATGAGTGAGAATCTAGAAGTAGAGAATATAGAGAACTAGGAAAAGTTGATTTTATGTGTTGCTTTCCTTTGTAAACGATTTTTATTATTATTTTTTTAGGATTTGTAAATGGTGATGTGGAATTTAATTCAAGAAAATCTCTTTAGATTCATACTCCAAGAAAGAAATTACGGGTTTATGATAGCTGAAGTTTGATACAAATCGAAAACGAAGCGTTTCACTTCCGTCACGTTCAGGCCAATTTGCCCTAGAAGTTTCACTTCAAAAACTTTAATCTTTATTATATTTTTTTTAAAACTTTAATCAATATTAAAGTACACGTGTTTTTGCAATACAAATTTAACCTAGGTCTGCAAGCATTTATACTGTAATATCCAAACTATAGACCAAACTCCAAGAGTTGATCATGGTGTTTGCACGTTTCAAATTTAAATTTTTTTTCTAACTAATAATGAGTTTATCTGACAGGTTTTTTTTTAAATCTTATGGTCGACGCACCATAAGCCGATATAGATATTGGTTATTATCGACACTAAACTGTATTTCGTGCTTCTGACCATGTTTTTGATAACATACCAGTTCCTAATTATGACTCAGAACAACACATATGGCTATGTGACAGCCTGACAGGGTCAACTAACTTAATATGTACATGATTGTAGATAGAAATAGCAGGCACACTGCTTAGTATGCATTAAGCAATATACAGGGTGGCCACACAAAAAAGGAAACTTCATGAATTCGTAACTTTTTTGTTCTTTAATAATAGTAAATTCCACTTTGCGCAACTATAGGCAACACACATACGAACAAAACAGATATTTCAAATTGTACTCAAAGTGTTGCAGCGGATGGAGGACACTTTGAGTACAAATTGAAATAGCTGTTTTGTTAGTACGTTTGTTGCCTATATTTGTGCAAAATTGGATTTACTTTGATTAAATAACACTGCAGTATGTAGCTCATGTATCCCTCTAACATGAGTGCATTTGGATAAAAACATTATGTAAACCTTTGCTGGCGTTATACATGTTAACTTTCGAGAAACAACAACAAAAATATAAAAAGATCAATTTTAATTTTGTATGGTTATTTTTGAGATACTTCAAATAATAACGTTTGGTCTTCTTGAATAATTAATATATATTTTTCATTTTTTGTTGAGTGCTACCGATTTATCAAGTTATAAGTTATAGCTTATTGGAAATATCGCCCTAGGAAGATTTCTAAGATTGAAAACTAGAAAAACATGATCTGATTTCTACTGAACGGGAGGCACACGGTTAGATTGATTTATTGATAAGCCCGCAGTCTAAAAGATGATGTAAACAAACTTCATCTCCAAGAAGATCTCATAATACCATTAATTTTAAATTCCAGCTAGTCAAACCCCGCAAAGGGGTCTAAGATGATACTTGTTTTTAAGGGCAGTGTTCATTACAGGGTCGTCCACGAATACCCCAAGGCATGAAATCAACATCGATCAGCTGACTTATTTCTTGGAGAACACTGATTTTTAATTAAAATTTTTAATTAAAAGACAATGAAAAATCCGTACATAATCAGAGTGGGAAAATTGTTCAGAAAATGTAATATTTTAAATTGTGAGTGAGTGCTTTGATGAATTGATAAACAGTGGAACCTCGGGCTACGAACTTAATCCGTTCCCTGACCCTGTTCGTGAACCGAAAAGTTCGTTAACCGAATCAATTTTTCCCATGAATTTTTTTTAACATGTTATGGCTTATGTGTGGAAATAATTCAGAAAGATGGCTTATGTGTGGAAATAATACAGAAAGGAAATAAATATAACAGTAATATTAGAAGAAAGAAGTTTAATATACACATCCATGATTTCCACCATTATAGGTGTCGTCATGCTGACGTTGCTGTCAATCAAGTTCATTTGCAGATTCTGTTTAAGAAATTTACTTTAACAAACGTTGTTTCCTTTAGGAAAATTTGTATTATAATATTCTATTCTGTTGTTAATTATATGATTCAAGTCTGAAATCAACGTCATCAATGGAATGTCAATTTCAACAAGAGACGAACTTTTGCCACATTTGCAATGTAGGCTATATCTTTGAAACTAATATTGATTTTAATTAAAATCCTTGGAAATTATAATTTTTTTGATGTTACCTGTATTTAATAAAACTTATTAGTAACAAAGATGTTTTGCTGAAACTAGTAAAACAATTGCAGAAACCCGGACCTCTGGTTGGTGGTCCAGCGAAATGTGTTCGTAAACTGAAGCATTGTTCGTAAAGCGAAAAAACATGTGCTGTTCGAAAAACAAATTGTTCGTAAACATCGACGTTCGTAAACCGAGGGTCCACTGTATTCTGATAACTTTTATGATTTACTGGTTATTGGACATATGATGAATGAAACGCCCTGTATACAGAATAGAGAGTGCTAATAATGTTGGTAAAAACTAGTTATTTTCTTTGATGTACAGGATATGAAGTACGATTTTTTAAAAATTAATATTGGATTTAGGGTTGGGATGGTACTGAATTCATTAGAATTGTGTGAAGTTAGTTATAGGAAACCCCTATGGAGTTATCCTTGGCGTCGGCAAGCCTAGCTATTTCAAGATAGTAGTTGATTGTAGGCATTACAATATTGGGGTGCCATGTTACTTTTTAACTTCTAGGGTGGATCCCCTTAACATTCCTCCTTCTGAACCCGACAAGGCGTCCAACAATAGTCGTCGCAAGTTTTTATAAATGCTTTCTATCAAACTATATACTAAACAAGACTAGCCAGAAGCGAACCCTTCATGCCATGAGGTTGGAAGATAAGATTGCACTAACTTCAGCAGGTTGATCCTTGCTAGTTTTCCTCTGTTTTCATTCAGCTGGTACTAAAACTCAGATTTATGAACTCGTTTTACGTGTTGTTGGAGACTTACGCTTGGAAATGTGATATTAGCCACATAAGGAACACTCTGATGTCAGTCGTCAACCACATTTTAAAAGAAACTTTGAAATTCAGTTGCAATATTTTCCCCCCTCAACATCCCTAGTGAAAAGAGGTTAAAATCTTTTTTAGTTTATAAGTTTTCAACTACATTTTGAAAGGCTTTTTTACATTCTCCCTAGTTGCATTTCAAGCTAGTCTTAGTTGTTTCTTCTAGCACTAGTACTTTAAAAGCATAATGAAAATAATTGGCAGATTTGCCACTCACTTTTATATGCAGTAATAATCGATACATGGATCCCACATTTTTTTTGAGAATGAAATTCCACGATTTTTCAGGAAATATTTATTTCTAGTAAAATGGTAAATAATTGAAACATGAACATTTGAAAACATTTGTAACTAATAAAAACGTCTTTATTATTTTTTGGATTTGTTTTTTGTGGTAATTTATAATAGATGTGAAGAGAGGATGGAGCAAGTTAGCGGCCGATTTTTAGAGGAACTATCATGGTATTCACAGTCATGGTTTTGTTTTTTTCCCCTAATTTTCTGTTTTTGGTCATCATCATCATAAATTAGTCTTTCTGCCTTTACTTTTCCAATAATGCGTGGTGTAAGTTTTATGTTTTTGAAACCACAAAATGCCGAAATTGCATCCATGACTTGTTGTTTCACAATAATAGTTTCTTAATCCTGCATGCATGTTGTCCATGTGAAAGTAACAAAATTTGTGATAAGTTTCCAAAGATTCGAAACTTCAATGGAAGCATGTCTTACAAACATGGCGTAACATTTTATGGCATATTTTTGTCAGCATAGTCTTTGTCGGAAATATTCCACGATCAATTTGAAAAGCTCCTTGACATTCCAGGTTTTTCCAAGTTCTGAGAACCCTGCGATATAATACATGAGAAATGGACGAATTATGAAGTCCTTCTGTGTTTTTGTGTTGAGTATTTTATGTGAAGATTCTTTAGTAAATATCATTAACTTTCAATGATTATTTTGTCCCTTGTGGGAATTGTTAGTTTATCTAAATTATAGCCATATACACTGTGAGTCATAAAAAAGTGGAACCCAATAGACAAAAACCACAACTTCATGAAAAATGCTTCGATTTAAATGAAATTTGGCACTTACATAGAACAATAGTGTAGGAACACAAAAAACATCTTCCGGACATACGACAAATCTCAGATTTTTTTTTCATTTTTCAACAACAAGACGGTGTACCTGCAACTAAACTGCTGCAGCTGAAAACGCCACAGTTCATCAAACCCAACCACTGGCCACCAAACAGTCCGGACTTGAATCCAGTGGACTACAAAATATGGGGAATTCTCCAGGAAAAGGTTTACAAATCGAAGATTAATAACATCGAAGACTTGAAGCTACGAGTTAACAAAACTTGGATTGAACTCGACCAGCGTATAATCTATTTGTCAATCAAAGAATGGCGCTTTAGACTCCGGGCTTGTGTAAAGGCTACCAGAGAACATCTTAACTCGTGTTGCAGAAATAGGCCAACGTTAAAAATCAACCAAACAAACAAACATCTTTAACTTATTTTAAAATTCAATATTGTTCCTACACTATTGTTCTATGTAAGTGTCAAATTTCATTTAAATCGAAGCATTTTTCACGAAGTTGTGATTTTGTTCTTGGGTTTTATTTTTTGATGACTCACAGTGTATTGTAATCTATATGCTTTTTATGTAATTTTTTAAAATAATATAGCCTGTATGGGCATAAGTAAATTATCTGGACTGTCTGTGTTTAGGCTTGCAAATTACCTTTCATTTAAATGAAACTCTAGACCAAGATTTTAACAAAGCATTTGAAGGCGTCACGACACATGCATGCTGCTTTTTACTATACATGCGGTCTTTGACCTAAACCTTTCGTCTCATGCCCAAAAATCCCATCGCATCACTTTTGACAGGCACCAGGCGAGACGATTTTTGTTTATAAAATAATAAGACATGTATATGCCTAAAGCTAGTATACAATAGCTTATAATATAAATATTTAATAAGCAGTTAAAGTCGTGAAGACTCGTACATTTTAATGTATACACAAATAATACGGGTTTCGATCGTTATTTAGCACTTAAATGTGTACAGTATAACCATTAATATTATTCATTTTGTCTATGAATAACTTGGTGGGGTATTCCCATACGCCATCAAATCCCATATGTTCACATATTTTTTAAGTCAATAAATCCAAGCTACAAGCTGGTCGATAGTATAGCTGTTGCAACAGAAAGGGGAGCTGGATTTTAGATCTCAGTTACCATCCTTAATTCCATCACGATTTTATTATAGTCAACAACTGTAAACATTCCGGTGTTTGTTTTTCATTGCAAATCGATTTCGTGAACAGCTGATATTATATGTATTCTGTTTCACTGAAAAGCCATTGCTCGAATAATGAGTCTGTAAAAGTATTTGTGGTGCTAATGTAAATGTGCTTTGCCTCAATGAATGTATATGTTCTGGGCCACACCGAGATAGAGGACCAAAAATAGGCATTTAACCCCGTTTATGAAACCCATCTCCAGAGTCAAAATAATAGCATCTTTAAAGAAATTCTCAATGACAACATTTTTGCAAGTCTATTTATATCCATTTAAGTTTTCCCTTTTTTAATAAAAATTTTTTTTTTAACAGGAAGCCTCTACTTACTGATTTGTTCATTAATTTACAAAGAAAAATTTTTTTTATTGTGATTACAATAATTCATGCAATAGAGGGTAAAGATATACCATCTTCAACATTTAATTCTTAATTGGTACAAATTATTTATTAGCAAAATTTTATTACGATTAGAGTTGATAATGCCAAAATACAGATTCAACGATTTGATACCTTTATTCGGTAATTAATAATAAGCAGTTTTGAATATAAGGTTAAATCTTTAATCCACACTAATTAGAGGATTTTGCTAACTTTAGATTCCATGCTAGAAGAACAGTAAATCCCAAAATAATAGGTATTGAGTAATTCAAAAATACTAAAACAGTACGCAAACTACTCTATTGGGGTGACTTTTGTGGGTCTACAAATATAGAAACAATGTTGAACATCATCAAAGAATAACTGGCGAATATTATCTTTAATGATGCAAAATGTTTATTTGGCATGGTGTAAGTGGATGTAAGCAGTGCTGTCATTACTTGAGAAAAAGCATACATTTCGCAACAAGAAGCAATGTGGAATAACACATCAGACATTGAAACTTAACCTGCTGTTCATTTTTGTAAGAAACCCCAAAAGTGATTTCATGATCACATTACTTGAATAACGGCCTGACAAATTTAAATGCTCAACCTCATCGAATAACAAATCTAGAACCCCAAATTCATCTTTTGCATGTTTTAAGAATACAAAATAAGTAATTTGCCTTCTTGTTATAACTTCACGATTTTCTGAAACAGTGTTTTAGATATGTTAAAATACGAGCATTTGTTTAGGTATAATCTCATCACATGGATAAACTTATTAAGTATACTAACAAAAGTACACTAACTATAGACAGAATTAGATATATGTTAAAATATGATCAATTGTTAAGATATAATCTCATCACTTAAAAAATTTATTAAATACTAATAGAAGTACACTAAATGTTGGCAGAATTAGATATATTGAAATATGTGCAATTGTTGAGATATAATATTATCACTTGAGTAAATGTATTAAGTACTAATAAAAGTACACTAGATATTGACAGAATACGTAATAACATTCAAAACATCAATGTGGATAATCTCTAATGTCATAAACATTTAGAGGAAATATAATTTAAAAATACATGCGTTAAATTTACCAATACAGAAAACTTTTATATGAAAATAGTTTCTAAACTGGATTACATTAACTTGTTACCCATATTTTTCCTTACTCTAATACAGGAGTTGAGCAAATGTTGTAATAAAAATGTTTGCCCAAAAAATAGTTTCTTACCTCAAAAAATAAAGTTTCTTACCTCAAAAAACTTCCATAAGTCGTAATCCTCCGGCGAAGTATCTGAGTGTATAACTGGATGAGTGAACACTACCTCAAAGTGAATCCAAGTGCAAATGCCAAGATAAAATAATAACATTTGTCTATCGAAATAATTTTGTAAATCCCAGTTGCTGCTATTCCTCTTGCCATTTCGTACATTTTTACTCATTGCTGAACCACAGCTGCTTGTTACTCCACGTGCACCAGCTCAACTTGGCGCCAAATCTAGTGCCTCCCTCCCTCCCTTCTTTTCCTTTTTTTTTTTTAGAGGCGGAGACTGATAACCCTTGTGAGCTGCAGTATTTTTTTGTACGCATTTTCCTTTGCACCACTCATTTCTTTTGAAATTTGCCACAAAGGCAGACAGTGCAAGAGGACTAGGTTTTAAAACTGTGTGATGTTGGTTTAATTGGAAAATGCTTATTGCTACATAAAAAGTAATTACGTATCAATTAGGAGATATTGGTCGCGAGGACACTACTTAGGAACATACTAAATAATGCTTCCATTTGCTATAAATGTCAACATCAGACATATATAATATACGGCGTTTGATAAAAGTCTAATTAAAATTATCTATTGTCTGGCTGAAAATGGCTTAGCTCTTTTAATTGAAAATGGTCGAGTCATCCACAACCCATATTATTACGAACGATTATAATTAATTATGGTGCAGTTGTCAAATTTTGATCCGGGCGCCAAGGCCCAACTGATGTGACCAAAATGTATTTTTGATACTAATTTGTTTGAACTTTTTGGGTTTAGTTATTGCTAAACATCCTGTTTATAACAATGGGTTTGATAATATTTTGACACGATTAAGTTTACCCTCTGTTAACTCACTGTTGTAAATTGTATTACAAATCTATTGGATGATACATATATATAGTGTATATGATCGACTGAGTTTCAAAACACTACATTATTTTTTCGAGAGGAGACCTGCTATCACTGTGAATCTATCAATATTTTGTATGTATTCAATTATAATCCAATATAGGAATTTCGAAGAACTTTATAGCTTCCATGTTGGATTTTTCAATATGGAGGGACAGTATGGGGATTATTTACCTAGAATAATAATTGATGGAAGGCGCATGATTTGAGTGGTGATGACATCTGAAGAAGGCACGAATAATGCCGAATTGCTATGTCAAATTGTCAATTATGTATAAATAAGTCTGGTTGACCTGTAAAACTTGCAAAACTCATTGTAAACTTTAAAATCTGTGAGTAGATCAGAGCTTGATGAACCAAAAACTGAAAACTACTATTGTTGGTGGACATCCATAATGGCTTCCCCCTCCCACTCCCATGTCCACATGGTGTATACATGCCAGAAGACTACCCCCTCTTGAGGACCTCCTTTTCGAATGGCCCCAATCCAAGGAATGAGTAGTAAAGCAAAGGAATGGAATCCCAAGCAAAGGAATGAGTAGTAAAACTTTGGGGCAATTCAAATAGACGTCCTCAAGAGGGGGTGGGGGGTTTGCTGGTATGAGGACGCCATTTGGGGATGGGGGAGGGAGGGGGAGCTATTATGGACGTCCACTAATGATGGTATTTTTCAGTTTTTGATTTTTCTATTAAATTAAGTTTTAAAGGTCAGTGAAAGGTGTGCAGGCCCAAATGCACTTAATTTTTAAAACCTCGGGAAAGTCAGGAATTAGGCATAAATTTATGTTAAACACCAATTTTATGGTGGAATTTCCCTTCGAGGTAAGAACATTTTCGTTAATCAGAAAAATCTGGGAAAATGTCATGGAATTGGCCGCGAAATGGGTTGGAAATTTATAGGATGGGACTTTATATGGATGAGCCTTGTATGAACGTTCCAACAGATTTTCTGGACACTCTACTTTTCAAAACAATTACGGACGTCTATGTGGAGGGGAAGAGGAGGAGGGAAAGGGAAGTAACTTTTAAAGGAATTTCGGGGACGTCCTTTTTGAATGGCCCTTTTTTGGAGAAAGGGGGGAAATATGTTTGGCGGATTTCTCAGCAGATGGCACCAGAGTACGCTTGTTAATTGTTTTGAGGGGCACTTCAGCTTTGTTGATACACTATCCGTGTAGGTTTCTTCACAGCGCTCCTTTTAAAAGCCGTCTAGTAAAGTTGGACATAATGAGAGGGAAAACTTTGCTCGTCTGAGGTTAAAATACCTGTATGTTACTTGTACGATGAAGGTAAAAGAATTTTGAATTGCTGTCACTATAGCAGCCTGATAACTCCACCCTGTATGAGCAATCTCGCATTGACCTCTTTCTATGAAAACCGGTGCCATTGTTAAAATTGCAACATTGCTGTCATTGTGAAAATTGATAAAATTACATTTACATCCAAATAGTATTTGTATAATAAAGTCGTAGCCTTTTAATGTTATGTTAATCTCTTTCTTGTCATCTTATAAACTGACTGTTTGGATAAGTAATGGGCCTATAATTCTAAAAACTATAACAAATATCCCAAATATACACTGAGAGTCATAAAAAAGTAGAGCCCAATAAAACAAATCACTGCTTCGATTTAAATGAAATTTGGCACTTACAAAGAACAATAGTGAAGCAATAAAAATGAATTATAAAATGTGCTCAAAATGTTCTCCGGTGGCCTTTACACATGCTCGGAGTCCTAAATGCCATTCATTGATTGACAAATCGATTGTAAGCAGGTCGTGTACAATCCAAGTTTTCTTAATTCGTAGTTTCAGGTCTTCGATATTATTAATTTTCAATTTGTAAATTTTTTTCCTGGCGAACTCCCCAAATTTTGTTGTCCACAGGATTCAATCCCGGACTGTTTGGTGGTAACAATCCGAGATTTATCACATGTCCGGAAGAAGTTTTTTGATCCTACACTATTGTTCTATGTAAGTGTTAAATTTTATTTAAATCGAAGCATTTTTCACGAAGTTGTGATTTTTTTTATTATTGGGTTCTACTTTTTAATGACTCAATGTTTTATTTATATTATACTGTATAAATAGTATTGTCCTTCGCCATACATTATTAATAAGCTGGGGGAATTCGCAACAGAGTGAGTTAAATAGCACTTTAGGGCCGGTTGCACCAATACAGGTTAAGCTAAACCTGAGGTTAACCTTGAGTTAACTACGGAAAAGCATTGCACCAAAGGAAGTTAACAGTTGACCATTGGTTAATTTGAGGAAAAGTTAACCCAGCTACTAGGCAGGGTTAACCTAAGGTTTACAATAAAAATGGAGGTCGAGTCAGATGAA
>JAQGAE010004151.1:0-13264 GCA_034696685.1 Julus scandinavius
GGGTCCTCTATGATTATAGTAGTCTTTTGGTTCGATCTTTCATTATTTTTGCACACGTTAAAGTTTGAATTTTGTGCATAGAAAGCACAACGTTAAAATATATATGCATTTTGACTTGAATGTTATGTTTGTTTTTTTAGATCATAAAAGGTAAACATGTGTTTTCCATCTATCAAAATTAATGAAACTGGAATGTTAATGACTGTTGTATCTAGTTCCAGAATCTGCAGCCTCCATTTCTCCAAAGACTGCTTCAGGAGATGGACCAAACGCTCTTCTCTCCTATGTAAGGATGCTATACCAACTATATTTCCTGATCAACTAGCCAATATAGCTCATCCAGAAAACCTTCTAACGCGACTTAATTCCGCTGCCTCATTTTCAGCCTGTGGTAAGCATTAGTTTTACCGGTTGAGCATTTTGTTGACATGTTAACGTAAGGAAGTGACCCCTAGTTAGAGCTTTAATAGCATATAAAGTTTTTAGAGTAAAAAAATGACTCCAACATTGCTTCTCCAACTTTCTACAAAACTGCCAATTTTATTTAAAAGCACGTTTTCTTTGAAGTTTTGTCTATGAATTTTTTAAAGCAATTAAGATCCTGCACACTTTGCTGGCAACATGTGTATTTAATTGTATTAGTAAACGCTCTTGTCCTCTTGCAGAGCTGAAACGCCCGCAACTCGGAACATTTGCTCAGTCAGTGGAACAGACAAAATCACGAAATCCAGAAACCGATTCCGGGGGTATTCCAGTTGAGTTGTTGAACTGTTTAGAAACTCCAAATTCTGCAATTCTTACACAACTTGGTAAGCCACATTTGCAACTGTTTTGCACTCAGCGATGCAACGATTTTAAATAATTGGGTGTGCCACACCCAATGTTTCTGTGATGAACCATATGCTTGCTGCAGTACAAAGTGCCCTATGCACAGGTAAATGTGAAAGTAGATCCCATTCAATTTTTTTAAATATTTAATTTCAGTTTCAAAGCAGCTAATTGAATACTGCCCAAGCATGTCTAACCAGAACGACAAGACAATGGGCGAGCTATTACATACTTCATGTTCCAAAACAGTTCCTCGGGCCCTAAACCTGTCACCAGTCCTCCTTGAACACCTGGACAGAGTGGAGGATGCGGCATGTAGTGGCGACATGAAGGCCCTGATGCTCCTGGAACAAATTTGGGCATACGGCAGGCCCGTACATTACTTCTCTAGGCGGATGCTCCAGCTGTGCACCTCGTGGAGGAGGTGCGAATCCCATTCATACGAGCACGCCAGGAGGACTCGGATATTCACATTGCCTTGCCAAAACTCCCTAGTCCGTTATAGTTCCGGAAAGGCAGTGGCTTTTCGAGGATGGGATCTTAACAAAATATACCTTCAAGACTAATATTGTCCATGTGTGTTCCATTTTGTATTATAGTTGTGTACTTGTATATTAAATAGAAGGGGGGAAACGAAAAATTGTTGAAAGTTTTATGTTTCGTGTGGAATAACTAAATACAAACAACATATTACTTATAAATATAATATTTAAAAATATTAATGAAAGCTACTGAATGTTGATCAGAGGCGAAAGCCATTATAGACGTCCACCAAAGATGGTATTTTTCAATTTTTGGTTTTTCTGTTTCATTGACCTTAAAATGTCAGGGAAAGGGGACTCCAGTTGAAATGTGTCCCCAGTCCCAAATGTACTTTAATTATGGGGAATTACTAAGCGCATATGCATCTTGGAACTCAGCCCACCATGGCATTTGTCCGGAAACACCTGTGGAAAACTGTGAAAATCACAGTCATGGTAGCCAATCCATGCTGGAATGTTCCGTTGAGGTCAGGACATTTCCGTTAATCCGAAAAAAATGGAAAAAATGTCATGGAATTGGTAGCGAAACAGGTGCTTGGAAAGGTTTAGTATGGGCCTTTGTATGTTCCAACAAACATGCTGAACACCTTACTTTTCAACAAATTAAGGACGTCTATGAGGGGGGGATAGTCTTGGATTAAATGGACACCATGTGGACAGGAGGTAACTAAGGAAGGTCTAGTCCCAAACTTTTTCACTTTACGCGGCCTCTGGGTGAACCAGGCCTCCCCGACCCCAAGGCAACTTATAGATTTGCCTTGCTGGGTAGGACTTGTCTAGAGTCCACAATCTCCTTAGGCAGGTAAGCTAACATATCATCTCACCCTGTATCTTTCAAGCAGCGCGTTTTGATTGCCACTCACTAGATGGCGCAAAGCGCAGTTAGGAAAAATGATGGACATGATGTCGCTTTACTTTCGCTTGAAAATCACCGAAAATGGATGAAATTGCGGCAATGGGGAGTGATGGAGGCAAAGTGGACGATGGCCTGGATTCCGAAGCATCTCACGGCGACGGAGAAAAGCGACGTCAAAACGGTACCAAACTGAAAACTGGGAAAACGTCGCTAGCCGGTAGGCCTAACAATGAAAACCCGCCTTCTAGCGGGAAAAAGTGGCGACAAAAGGGCACCAAGAAGGGCCACTGCATCAGACCAGCGACGCCAGTGGCAACACCAGAGGAAGTGTTGCACGGTGATGGCCGCTATCAGAAGCAATTGGGCACTGCAGAATTGGCCCCAACCCTCTATGGCCCAGGGTCTGAACCCTCAATAGGATACTACCCTGTCATTCGGCCCCAACGCACTTATGAGCGGCGGCAGTCAGTAAGCCAGGTTCGGCCCCAGGGTGTGGCCTATCAACTGGCTCCTGCACAGCCCATGGACCGCTATGCCGGACTTCGGCCTGAGCCTGCAATGGCCGATGGCTACTACACAGTCCGGCAGCCCGCTCGCACCTATGAGCGGCAGCGTCCGACAAGTCTGGTCCTGTGTCAAGGTGCGACCTAACTTCTCTAGTGCGGCCTGTTGCTTTATTTTTGTAACAGTCAGAGTCAACTCTGAAATCTAGCCTCGATACCAAAAATTTCTAAAACTCACGAAATAAATTCGATCGCCGAGACTATTTCGTAAATCATTGTCTTCTGAATTTTGCAGATCCCGTGACGCAAAGTCCCGAACACCGGCCAAGCCACGGCATCTTTACTGAGGAAGCCGTTCCCACCTACACTAAAAGGCAGAGTCCAGAACAAGATTTCCGTGGTAAGATTCGTAAGCCCTGCTAACCCCCATAAAATCGTCTCCAAATATACCATTTATAACTACGCACTCTTTCTGGCCATCCAGTTCCAGGTCCGAAGGAGCTAATCCTACATCATCCGGTGGGCTTCAAATCCCGAGCCAAAGCAGAGTTTGCTGAAATTATGTCAGACGCACCGACAAAGTCCAGAACATTACTTCAGGACCAGGGCGACTCTGCAAAGGCCGGCGTCTGCGCTGCCACAACTTTGTACCTCAGCAGCCAGCTGGATAAAGTGAAGCAAGATGCCAAGAACGGCAACGAGGGCGCTTTTCTGCTCTTAGAGCAAATACAGGCATTTGGCAAACACCGCCACCAGTTTTCCAAGAAGACACTGCTTATGTGCGCCCGCTGGAAAGACAGATCGTATCACTCCTACAACTGTGCAAGAGGAACGCAACTTTTTGCATTGCCCACTGCCGTGACATTGACGAAACATTGCGCGCAGCTCGGCTTAAGCAGCTGACAGCAGGTCTGGCTTTTGCAGAGAGGATAACAGGTTCGTGCCAAACTTGCAGCATGGGACATTTTGTGATCTAATAAAGGCAAATTGGTAAGAAAGCAAGATATTCCATAAAGTATAGTACTATTTTGAAAATAATTTTGGACAATAGATCCTTAAATATTATTTCTAATCTGGAAGTAATTGGCCTGAAAAACTAAGAAATATATGAATTATAAAAACAAGAATTTGGAAACTAATTATATTTGTAATGATCGATTGTCTCATTGTTGTAAAATAAATGTCTAATCAGTGAAAAAACGTGGTGTTGTTGATGTGTAGAGTTTAGGACCCAACGGGAGGAGCGACAAGAAAATTCCGCAACAGGGGAGGATGTGGAGGAGAGACGTGAAATTTCTGTATTTCTTCAACAGGGGAAAGGAGGGGGGAGAAGAAGACGAAAATAAAATTTCTGCAACTGGGTGGGGGTACTTTACCAGCATTTCCATGTGAACAACTGTAAATAACCACGTCCAGCACAGTTATGATGGTTTAGCCAATTAGCGCGTATTTTAGAATACCCACGAATTCACGCGCCACCCTGTAGTATTTTTGGACAAGTTCATCCTACGTCAATTAGATGGCGCTACTACCCTGGTGTCATTTTCTCGCGGCCTTAATGCATCGAGTGCATCATTGTAGTGACAAAATCATCGAAAATGGACAGAGAATCGAAGGCTTTAGAGACGGTGTGCAGTGCAAACGGAACTTCAAAGACGGATGTAGCTTGCGAGAGATCAAGCACCGCGAACTACACACTAATCGGTCGTGAAACGGCGACGCCAGATAAGCCTAACGCCGCCAACCCCGTACACAAGGTGTCCCGCAGATGCCCAGGCAGGCCCAAAAAGATCCGACTTAACGGCCGAGTTAGAAAGCCGTGGGGAACCTCTGCTTTCCCGGCGCCCTCCAGCTACTTCAACGTGTTACGACCGGAGCGCACCTACGAGCGGCGACCGACTATCTGTCCGATCCTGCGGCAAGGTAACCTGATCTTTCTGAGCCCCATGGACCAGTGGCGTAGCGATGATATTTGGTGCTTAGGGCAAAACACTCTAGAACCCGCCAAACTTGTGAATGGTTTTAAAAAACGTATTTTACTTAAAGTTTTCGTTTTGTCCCGTTTGCAGAAAATCTAAAGCGACTGCCAGAGCCACCGGAAGACCCAAATGGCCGAGCAGTTAAGGAAGCGGCAGCGCTACGATTGCAGCCCAACATCCTCAGCCCTGCACACATGCTGGCCCCAGTAATAGACTTCCCTGGTAAACTCATTCCTTCCAACTGCATTCAGTTTTATATGTTGTAGCCATGCTCATCATCTGATTTTCCAGGTCTGAGGGTCGCTCCGAAACCGCCAGCTGCAGAGGTTTCCGGTACCACAGGCCTCCTCTGCAGCCAACTGGAAAAACTTCAAAAGGAGGCCAAGAGTGGAAACGAGGGTGCATTGCTGCTGCTCGAGCAGTACAAGGCGTTTGGAAAGCAGCGCCATCACTTTTCCGAGCGCATGCTCCTCAAGTGCTCCCTGTGGCGGGCTCGGTCATGCTACTCTTACCACTGCGCCAGGAGAACGCAACTCTTTACCCTGCCGGGCAGGACCACTTTGCACCGCTATGGGCAGCTAGGTCCTAGCAGTTAGCAAATGGGACTGGATTTACAATCGATAAAATTCATGGACATCAGTGATTAGAGTGGAGAAGACTACTGCGTTATCTCACACAATTTCAAAGTCACGCTCACTGTTAATCTGAGAAACTAAACCTGTTTTGGAAATATCTTATGCAACTCAAGTCACCCGATAGTCAGTTAATGGCTGATTAGGAAGGACGTCAGAGTCTAGCCCAGACAGTTTCAGAATCATTGTAAATAAAAATCAAAGAATACAATGCAATTGTGTGTTTTGCACTTTGCTTGTTTCAACTATCATCATCTTTTTAAAAGTTCGTTATTTATATATATACTGTATTTTACGGACTATAAGACGCACCTTATAATTTGTAAGCAATTTAAAAAAAAAAGCGCGTCTTATAGTCGCAGTATACGACGCACCTGAATTTTTAGAGGCAATTTTTTAAATAAAAAAGTGCGTCTTATAGTCCGTAAAATACAGTATATATACACAGTTAACCCCTCTAAACTAATATCGTTGGGAATGGGCTGCTTAGGGGCATTAGATTCATAGGTGAGCCGGATGTGGCGTACTATATCAGTTTATGAACGGTGTGCGACTGATAAAAATTATTGTATATTAGTTAACAGGGGTTAATTGCAGATTGACTATGGGGCCCGAGTTGGAACCATCAAACTGTATTAGATTAGAGGGGATATTACTTTAACGGATATTATTTTGGAGGGATTCTATTGTATATATGTATATATATTTAAATATCTTGTGGAATTTATACGAATATTTTACTATTAAGCTCTTGTGCCACCCTGTACAACTTCAGGGCGACTTCCGCAGCCGCACATTAGATGGCGCCACCAGCAACGGCCATAGGTTGCTAGCGCCATCGTGCGGTTAACACTAGGCGAAAACCCGTCCATGGCTGAATCAATAGTAATTTAAGGAAACTGTTTTGAAAATGGATGAAAACTTGGAATCGGAGGGTGAAAGCCACAGAGATGGACCCCTGCGTCCGGAGGCATCGTACGGGAAGCAGGAAATGCTACAATCCGCGAAGAAAGGTCAAAAAGCAATAACTAGCATTAAGCCTAACAGTGCTGCCAAGAGGAGACCGCGCACCCTGTTATTGGGAGCTGAAACAATCGCCTGCTGCGACCTGACCCCTAACCCTGTGCCCACTGACAACCTTGCCGTGTTAAAGCCATCACGCACCTACCAACGACAACGCACGCCAAGATTACCCCCAGGTATAGTGTCACTGGTTGTAGGTTTGAAAACTAAAGTCATTACCATGAAGCAGTGATTTTCTGTAGAACTGAATACTCTAGACTAAAGGCCTCACAAGCGGCTCTATAAGCAAAAATTCAGCGTAAAAAGCTCCATAAAATGGACCCCTACAACTTGAATGAGGCCTACAAGACGTGGCAGAACACACGCGCGAGAACAAGCTTGGATTAATTTTGTCTACGAGGGGGAACTAACACCCCCTCTCAACAGATCCATAGCGTGCGGGGAGATAGCCGACGCTGGCGATCGAGTGGCTTACGTGCTTTCCTGTCGACCCTAAGGTGTGGGTTCACTCTCCGATTGAGGCCTGTGGGAATTTTTACAGATGGGAGAAATTCCCGAAGTGGCGGGTCTTTAGGATGAGTTTAAACCGAGGTCCCGTGTGGATTGTCATACGTTAAAGCCTACCAAGGGAGGGTGGAAGTCCCCTCGTAGGCACATTTTCCAGGTAGGCGATGAAGGCTCATCCTGGCATTGGTGTTTAGCCCTCGTGTTGAAGAAATAGGCCAACGTTAAAAATCGCCAAACAAACACTTTGCAAAGAGCAACGTGATGTACACGGGACCTCTGCTTAAACTCATCCGCAAAAATATTTGCAGACTTTGATGGGTAGCGAACCCTGCACCTTAGGATCGAGAGACGTAACCATCTTGACCACAAGCGTCGGCTAGCCAAACATGTGTTGAGTTTTGCAGCCCATGTGTGTGGCCAGATACATCAGAAGGAAAAACCGCTGAAAAATGGATCCAGGCGAATTTTTAAACGTCTGTTCTGGAATATGCATTTCTATGAGTTTAACCTATTCCTAGTACACCCATACCTCGTTTTACGGCCTAGATACGTTTCGGAAAAGTAGGCCTTATAGCGAAAAGCCGTATAATGAATCAATTATTACCATAGGAATCCGTGCAATTCAATTAGATACGTTTCAAATGTTTACAAAATAATATATTTTTTTTAGTTCATAAAGCATTTTATTTTTTTTATTTTCTATGAAAGTGCTTACATGAAAATAAAAGTACAAAACAATGTACTAATAATAAATGTTAATTTAAAAAAATCATATGCACAAATGTATGTGTACATATAAAGAAAAACAACCAGTGGCGGCGCGTCCATAGGCACTGTGGAATTGCAGCACCCCCAATCACTGAATATCATTGATATAATGAGTATTTTTTTCTTTAATTCTTCCTAATTTCATTTATTCTTAACTATTGTTTAATTTATTTAATTAACTCTTTAGTCATCCCCCAGTTAATGAAAAAAGGATTTAAAAAAATTTGTATGCAACTGCGTTTCACAGTTCCAGCGGCGAGATGTGTGACTGTTGTGCGCATGCGCACATAGGAAGCTGCACGCATAACGGCCGTATAACGAAACATTGTGGGCCGTATATCGAAAACGTGCCATAATTACAAAAGGCCGTTATAGCGAAAGGCCATATAAAGAGCGGCCGTATATCGAGGTATGGGTGTATTGAAACCCATTTTTGGCCCTTTTTTTATACTTACTTTTTGAGTGAAAAGATGCTTGCGTGGCATTGGCTTACTAAATGTGTGGTTGCGTTCTATCTGCTTGTTTATGTGTATCGCTATGTGTGCTCACGACTCTAGCAGACTTTTTAGTCTGTACAAAAGCTTTGTACAAAGTGGCCGAGACACTAATGTCATGTTTGAAATACTTCGCAAGGCTTGCAATGTGATTGCAAAACGAAAAGAAATATTGCATCATGAGACATAAGATGATGCCATGGCGCCTCGAGTCTTTAACTCATTTAATTCGCTTAACATTAGTTATCATATTTTATAGCTCCAGCAAAACTGCAGATGGAAGCTTACTCTGGGGATTTCACACTGGACAACAGCCCTGTACACATGGAAAATTTTGGATCTGATAATCAAGGTGCGGCATTGGCAACTCCCAGACATTTGAAATGGAAATCATTTCAGTTTTTTTGTTTTCTTGTATTACAAACATTATCGAATCTGCCCATCCCAAATCCACTATCAATCGTATTGTTCAGAAAAATATATGCGCAATATGCCTTTTTAGTCCTCTTTAGTCCTGCCTTTTAAGAATCAAATTTCCCAAACCCCATTCTTCACGATTGGACAACTGATAACATACAACCTTCCAATTTCCAGATCTGAGGGAACAAATCCTGAACCGTCAAAGTGGTTTCCTGACAAGAGAACACACTGAACGAACTGGCACCACGGGATTGATCCTTCGTGCCTCCGGGCCACAAAGCTGGTCGCCAGACCTGAACTGCCAACTGGCAAAATTGGAGCAGGCAGCCGAGACGGGCAACGCCGGTGCACTGCTGCTGCTGGAGCAGATCCGGGCTTATGGTAAACCCCGTCACCACTTCTCCAAACACATGCTCGTGACATGCGCCCGCTGGCGGAAGCGCTATTGTCTGGCTTACAGCCACGCCCGCAAGACACAACTGTTCACTCTTCCCAGTGCCACCACACTGAACAAGCGTTGCCTGCCACGGCCGATCTCGACCATGGGTCCCGACTCGACTGCCAATGTCTTGTTCGACATCCGTCCGTACAGGTACAAGAGTGGACAGCGCTTTCAGACAAAGCTTTCGATGTGGTGATTGTCATTGCAATATGTTCCAAAACATTCTTCCACAATATACTGTACAATCAAATGAAACTGACCCAGCCAAGTCCAGGATTATTGACCTGTTGTACAAGTGTTTGTGAGATCTGCCATCCGAAGAAAAGAACGAGTCATGTATGTATAATTATTACCATTGGACCTGATGAAATGGAAAAAAAAGTGAAAAATTGAGCTCAACTGAATTTTATGGATGTTCCAAGAGTTGAAATTCGAAAAGTATGGCACTGTCGGTTACATATGGTCTATTTAACTGATTTATCGAATGTCGCCATTGGACTTGCTATTGACCACATGAAGTAAATGGATATATAAATGATTATGTGAAACTGTATTTATTATTTTTATGGTTTTCGTGTAAATTATTATTTGTACACGATTATAAAGAAAAACAAATATGAAAATAATTATGGTTGATTATATATTATAAAGATCATGGATATAAATAAACGTGTTCATAGTTTTTTTTAGCAAATATTGTCGGAACTGCTATGTTTAAAAAACAATCAGTTTGCCTAAAATTTGTAAAGCAATACTTGACGAACAGTTTTGAGAGTTACTAATTAGTGACAAATCTTAAAAGTACAAAACCAGCAAATTGTCAGGGTATTTTTCTCTTATTTGGGACAAAATGTCTTAAAGGAAGTAAATAAAAGCAGTTGAATAAATCATTTGTGGCGATTTGAAATGATAGTTTGTCATTTTATATCTTTTCTGCAATGTTCCGCGTGAAGGAACCTACTTTTATCGATCACAATAACAATTACGTATAAGGGGCCATTCATAAAGGACGTACACTGTCCAAATTGTGCCCATTTTATCCCATAGATGTCCTAATTTTGTTTGCTTATTTGAAAACTCGTACTATAAATTTCAAAGTACCCTGCCCTCTCGCTACCAATTCCACGGTATTTTTCCAGATTTTTCCGATTAACTGAAATTTGCTGACCTCGAAGGGAAATTCCAACATAAATCTGCTGTTTAACACAAATTGTAAGCATATTTCCCGAGGTTTCATATAAGTTCAAGTACATTTGAGAATGGGAACACAACTTATGTTGTCATTTTCACTGACCTTCTATACTCAATTAAAAACCAAAAACTGAAAAATACCATTGTTGGACGTCCATAGTGGCTTCTACCCCCTCTCCACATGGTGTCCAACTGCCCACCCCCTTTTGATGTCGTCCTTGTTGAGTGGCTCCTAAAGTCTCAAATGTGGAAAGACGAAGTATTTTTGTGTCGCCCTGTATCATTTCAGGGACAACTTCGGATGCCACGCGCTAGATGGCGACACAGCTCACGCCTGGCCGGCAGCCAGCGCCCCCTCGCTCGACGGCGATCCCCTTCGCGGGTGAAACGCAGTACTATTTTCCAGCAGGTAGCAGCCATAAAAAATGGACGAAAACTCGGAACAAGAGGAGGACGACGGCAGTGTCATCGGCACCCTGCATATGGAGGTAACCGACGAAGACTGGGATCCACTGCAATTTGCACGCATAGGCCGCCCCAAGTCGCCACCCGTTAGGCCTAAAACAGCGCCCGCGCCCGACACGCCCCCACCGGCGACCATTGACAATAAAAAGTTCGGCGTATGGCACAAGAAACTGCAGCCACAGCGACGCCGCCGCCAGGTGGCCCTGACAGAAGCGTCGCCACTCAGGAGCAGCCGCCATCGGAAGCAGTTGGAGGACTGTCAGCCAGATGTAGCGGCGCTCGAGCCACGGACGATCCGGCAACGCCAGCCCCCTTCGCCGGTAAACTCCGCCCCGGCTGTGCCGGTGACTTCCGATCCACCGCCCTCGCCCGCTGGCCCCATGGCCGTGCGACGGCCGGAGCGCACATACGCACGACGGCGCCAAGCTCCGCGGCTGCTGCCACCCCAGTGTGGCGTTCTGGCTGAAACTGGTCAGGGACCCACCTTGGCGGTCAGCGAGGAGCGTCACAGCCTGGCCTTCTGCTTCCCAGCGCCTCACACCTTTGATTTCGAAGCTGAGCAGGCTCTGGTGCAGCTGAGCCTCAATGCTGAGACTGCCAAGGAGCAGGCGCTGCAGCGTACCAAGTACCGCCGAGCCTACCGCTACCGACTCATGCACCCGACGCCAGACGCCACGCAATGCGAACATTGCGGTGGCTTCTACAATACTAGGTGGGTATGCGGTTGGTAGCAGCTAGAAATTGCTGTGTACGTCAAGATGTTGACGTTTGCGTTATCATGGTGTTGTCATAATGGTAGTAACGGGAAACTGTCCTTTGCATGTTTTGCAGGCCAAACTTCCACATGTATTCCTGTCCGGCGCTGCATCGCAAGGTCCCCTGTCCCGACTGCGGCCGTGTCTTCGCCACGAGTCGTACACTGCGAAGCCACCAGGTGATCCATACACGCTCAGTCATGAAGACGCACCCATGCCTGCTGTGTGGCAAACTCTATGCATCTAAGAAGGGTGTAAGCAGACACATGTCTGATATGCACCAGGACGTGATGAAGCACAGACACCAGTGTACTGTATGTCACCGCCGTTTCTCTGAGGAGAGCGGCCTGCTCAAGCATGTCAAGGTGCACGAGGGCCGAGAACCTTTGCGCTGCCCTGGATGTGACAAACACTTCACCTACCCCAGCAACATGAAGTACCACAAGTGCCGTGGTAGGTCGAGCTGACGGATGCCTACCCTGAAAGGAGTTTGTTCCAACTCTTGGACAAAAAACAATGCCAAACCTGGCATCAATCCTAAAGTGCCTGAAGCTGGTCTTTTCTGCAATTCTCACAATCACTGTGGTCATCGTGACAGATTTTTTAACTTCACTCTTCCATTTTTTTTTCTCTCATAAAACGATTTTAATTTTATTTCCTCCAGGGAAATTATTTCGTCCATATGTGAATGAAAATGTAGGATAAAAGTGAATCAATGTTACATTTCACGTGTGTTCCTAGTCCGTTGAATTATTTCACCGTGAAATAAGCAGTATTAAATGAACTGCAAAAATAAAGTTATTTGGGGAGAAAAATTGATGGAAGTATGTACATATTCAAGTTGTGTTTTCCAATGAACAGCTGAAATATTCACATAAAATGAACTTTTTCTCAAAATTGTTACTATTGTATATATTTCTGAATTGTTTCAACTACAAGTATTTATATGCAGTTTAACATGAGTAAGAAACATCAATGGAATCAATATTTTAAATATTGACAGGAATGAGAGCGTTGTCTGTTGTCAACTTCAGTCGTGCTCAAAAATTAAATTTTTGCTAAAAGTAAATTGTGCAAATATTAATTTATTGTTACCCTTGAAGCTGCTCTTTACAGTTGTGAAATTAATAAAGTGATATATGTGTACGAGTTTGTTAATAACTTAAGTCTGATTAACAAATCATTGGTAAATGAGAAATCCCACAATTATTCCCATCCTTGTTCTTATATTCGCATAATTCCACATAACCCTTGCTCCCTTGTTACACATATAGGCATACATGTTGGGACTCTTACACCCCATTGGTGTTTCACCAAATTGTTCAGTATCCTACACAATAATTTAGTCTCTACTTTCGGTCCTTTATTCGAATAGGCTTTCTTCTGGTGTCCATTTCCCCTTATTTCACTGACCTTTAAAACTTAATTAAACAACAAAACCTAAAAACTGAAAAATGCCATCATTAGTGGACGTCCATAATGACTACCCCCTCCCTCTCCCATGTAAAAATGGTGGCAGACTTCCCCCCCCACCCCACCCCCTCTTGAGGACGTCCTTTTTGAATGGCACCTAAAAGCTTTTTTAAAACAGATTAAACAGGAAATAACAACTAAATTCCTTTCTCCATTGCCTAAATATAAAAATTAAAGCAGAAACATTTGGTAATGCGAGGTGGGTGCTTGTATGTTCCAACAACCTTTCTGGACACCCTACTTTTCAAAAAAAAATTAAGGACGCCCTTGAGGGGGGAGGTCAGGGCTGAAATGGACACATTGTGGGCAGGGGGTAAGGTAGGGTCGATTTTTGGAGGAATTTCGGGTACGTCCTTTTTGAATGGCCCCTAGATAAATGGTTTTAC
>JAQGAE010004152.1:0-13263 GCA_034696685.1 Julus scandinavius
GAGATTTTGCCTCTCGAGATTATTTTTAAGTTATTTTATATTTCGAGATTATTTTTTCGAGATTTTGATCTAGCACGTAGCCACTGATGAATATTTGCCGCCAAATATAAATTTATCATTTACTCTTCCAATTCATGTCAATTTCTTGCAAATCATACTTTTCTGACTTGTCGGCGACTTGGTCATTCGAAGAAGTCTAGCAAAATCCCCTTAAAAAATGTTCTTCAAACATACATGTATCATTTACTTCCATCATACTTCATATATTCAACATAAGAAGTTATAACAAAATAAGACACTTTATCGGTACTTTATTTTGTATTCTCGTTGTGCTTTATATCGATACGATAGCGAGGTGTATATAGCAATAAAAAACAAAAAACGGCCATTACACGCCGTATCTTTTTCGCATAACTGCGCTCATAAAAAAAAACTGAAAGCAAAGAGTTAAGATCGCGTAACATGCATGCACAGTTGTTGTATGCAATTTTTTGTTGTTAACAATTTCGCGAAAATCGTGCCTGTGCAACATCCATAAACAACGCGGGCCCTAGCTAGGCAATTCTGGGAAATGTGGAAACGCGGTGAAGATTCTGGGAAAATCAACCATTCATTTCGGACATTTGACACATCTGCATACGTATATTGTGGACCGAAGAGGGTTCTGGGCAGCATTTTACCAAAAACCGAGAATCGGTGCTAATAAAGATCCCGTTTTTATTACAGGACTGTTCTTTCTCGATTGGATACGAAGTGATAACAATCACGCCATTTTACCTGTTTCAAGCCTCTCCTTCGAAGCCATCAATAACCGGTAATGTTTCCATCTTCCAACATTTATTATTTGATTTCCGAGCAAATCAGCTCGTATTTTTTTCACCCATTGGCCCTGAATGGTCCATAGTGCATACCCGAAACAAATTTCGCGAAACTGTTATTGTTAAAGCTAAAGTTTCCAGATTTGACTGAAGGCAGGGCGAGATTTCTTTTTTAATGGGTTTTAAATTACTCATATTTTTAAATATTGAAAGATTATACTATTTAACCATGCAAGGTCATTTTGATGGTCAGTGTTGGCGTTATGGATGTGCTCTAGCAACTAGATATTGATTTATCCAATTCTATTTTATGTTTGCATTTGTGCCAATTTTCAATATTAGATTTAAAAAGATATAAAGACTTAAATAGATTTGCATGTGATTTATGAGGTTCATAAACAATCATGAGATTTGCGATTTTGCACGCAGCAGAAAAATTGAGATTTGCAACGGCGTTTATTAAGATTTCTTTTGTGTAAAGAATGTTTACAAAGGGTTTACGATGGTTTTCTAAGACAGATAAGATTTACGTATGGAAATTTCAGATTTTCTGAGATTAATATCTGACAAGTTGTCTAAGATTATTGGTAATTCCATTTGAAAGCGTCGACTTTTATTTAATACGTGCTTCCTGATATTATTGATCCCATCTTATCTTTGAATGTTATTATATTAGACTTGAATGTCTAATGAAAACCGCGTGCCAGAGTTTTTATCTTTATTTGATAAGATACTAAATAAAGAAAAAACCTGAATGGTGTTGACGATGTTTGAGATTAAACAGCATGTTTTGACGCGATCCTAAAGTCAATATTAGTGATGATAAAACTGCCACTTATTATACAAATTTCTCATTTCCTCATGAGGATCTTCTTCGGCTTGATTTTATTAGCTTAGTAAAATATTAAAATTTTCCCCTTACTTAAAATGTAAAACAAACAAACAAACTTGGATATGCAAAACATACAACTATAGGTATTATATATCTACATTCGAAGCTAGATCCAGCAAAGTTCCTCAACACGTGCTTTTGTTGATTTTTGTTGATAACCAACTATTGGAATGGTTATATCCTATGATCATATTCCATCAAGCACAGATTTACAAAAACTTTGACTGTCGAGATGTAATATTTGTATTAACAGTTATCAAGCTAAATCCAACAAAGCTCCACAATAGTTGCTTCAAGCAAAGTTCCACAGCACATCCGGGGTTCACGAAAATATTGTAACAATGGTGTTTCGACCCAATACTAGTTTTCTGCTCTCTAGCTATTTAACCACTCTGGACATTTTTTTCCACCAAAGATGTATTTGACAATATCCTGTTTGGTGTAGTTTTCATTATATCTGTTAGAATGTTATACCGGAAATTCATAAAACAAGCAAGATTTCTGGATTTAATTTTACACTGATGCTGTTCATGGAAATATGGATCTTCACTGTATATGGTTTCTGCTTAATGAATTGAATGCCATGAAGGGCACATCTGCAGACATGCTTTCAAAATGGCTTCAGAGAGGCGATCAAGTGACCTCTTCTCAAAAATCAAAAAACAAATTGCAGCTGTGACTCTCAGATGCGACTAAAACGGCTGCAATAAGTCGATGCAATCAAAGGTTAGGAGGTTACGGTATGGGCATCATTGTGACTATCTTGGCAGTGCCAGAAGAGCCAACTTTCATTGTTGCTTGTTGGGATATGATACTACTTTTTAGTTCAGTTTAGTCAGTTTTGATTAGGCCCCTGTGATTTGATAACACTTTTTATTTGCCTTTCATGAGGAAGAGAAACATTTTTGCATTTCATTTTTAAAGCTAGTAATACAAAATAAAATTTAGAAACCAGTTCAACCATGCGTGCGTGTCTTTACTTGATGCAATGCTAACAGGAGCTAGGCGTCCATGTTTTGTATGTTATGCCAAAGATTTATACATCACTAAAATCACCTGAAACTTTAAAAACATGTATGGTACAGGTCCCATATCAGGACGTGCCGTCACCTACGTTCGAGTGGGTTACATGCTTGCCTCTCGATCCCAAGATGCGGGGTTCACTTCCGGTTGAGGTTGGTGCGAATCTTTATGGATGGGAGAAATTCCCTTTAGTGGCGGTTCTTTCGGATGAGTGTTAACCGAGGTATCATGTAGATTGTTGCACGTTAAAGACCCAGCGAGAAGGGGTGGAAGTACACCCTCGTATAGGCAAAATTTCCAAGTACGTGATGAAGGCTCATCCCCTGATGTTGGTGTTTAGCCCTCGTGTTGCAAAAATACGCCAAAGTTAAAAATCAACAAACAAACAATCAGGTCAGATTAGGTCCCTGTATATAATTATATTCACTTAGCCAGGGCCATTACGTTTGGTTAGGTTAGGTCACAGTCAGGTCAGGTGCCTGGCTATGGTCTCTAGGCCTAGTTTAGGTTAGATAACTGGTGACAAAACGGCAGTGACCGTAGTGTCAAAACTTCCTGTACCCTATTTTACTGTATATGGTACACCTATACCTCACTATGCAGCCGCTCCTCTTTATACGACCTTTCGTTATAACGGTTTTTTTAAATTATGGCACTTTTTCGATTTACGGCCCACAATGCTTCGTTATACGGCCAAATAAACTGTTATATATTTTGATTCGTTATACAGGTTTTTGCTTTACGGCCAACTTTTTCTGGAAAGTATCTAGGCCGTAAAGCGAGGTATGGAAGTTACATTTACATTATAAATGTTAAAATGTGCTATCTATATAATGTAATTCACAAAAGGTCTCAAAATCCATTCCCAAGATATAGCCGCCTGCTTTATTCGTACTTGTGATAATTTTTCTATGGTATTTTTAATTTTAACCGTCTCATATCGATTTTTGCAGGCTTACTTCATCATTGAGAAAAGCAATTTCCCAAATACCCTTGCCTTATTGTTTTCACAAATTCCAATATTAATGCTTGGAATATGCGGAAACTTCCTCAAGATTACCATAATTAATTTTTAATTATAATGCAATGTATTCTTAATTTTTCTTCATACAAACGATTTTTTTGCTCATTAATACATCCAAGATTTTCTTGAATACTCCTTACATCTGTTGAGTTCTTTCCTGTGTATTTTCTATATGTATTGCAGAATAATGTCGCCATAATTCTTTAAATTACAACAAAAACAATAATTAGTAAACATATATGTAGACCATGGCTGATCGATGGAAGTATATGTATAGCATATGCGTAGATATCACCGTTTATGCAATATCTGCTTTTTTGTGGATCCGTAAACTTTAATTATGGATTTATTTTTTCTGTCCACTAAATAAGTCTACAGTTAATTCATTGGTTTAATTTATTTGTTTAAATGATTATAATAGACAAAAGAAACTTGCTGTTTATACTTAGTTCCCGCGTTTTTTAAATGCATTTCACGCATAATTTTTTTATTATTATTCAGTGAATGTTTTGTTTTAATAATAATCTTTAGATTGCACTTTTTATTTTAAAGGAAATTATTTTTAAGGAAAACACATTTCTGTATTAGTTGTTCTTCATCATTTCCATCTAAAAAAAAGCAAAGTCAGTAAAAACAGTTAATTAAAAGGTTAGTTGAATATGTACATTTATTTACAATACGTAGAAAGCTGATGGATATACTTAGTAGATAAATAATGTACAAAAGACATTAAGAATAATGTACACTTTTCACAAAAATAAAGAATTTCCGACGTACGTATACACGGATCGAAGAAGTAAGTCGACGAATGCCTGTGTATTTGGAAACATTTACATGCATGTCTATATGAGGCAATTTATGATATTCTCCATTGATGAACATGTAAGGCATTTATGCCTCATCATGTGGATAACTTTGGACCAGTGCAATTTACAAGGCATATTCCTAGAGGAATAATTATATAGAGCAAACTATACTACATGGTGTGCCAATAAAAAGTAAGCCAACTTTATAAAAAAAATCATAAAAAGGTTATTTGTTAATGGAATTTAATAAAAATTTGTACAAATATTGTTTTTATCTTTCGAATTGGCCTCGTTCACGTTCTTTTTTAATGACGTTATCATTCGAATTTGTTTTTCAAAATGGCGTTCACTGAAGAAGAAAGAACCGCAATAAGTTTTTTGCATAAAACGAAAAATTACATTTCTAGACAATTTTTCAAACTGTTTCCGGAGAAAGGTACTAACTTTGAACAGAAATTGAAATAGGGAATTTTTTTTGTATCCTATTTAAGTACACATGTACAGTTTCAATAAATTCCATTAAATAACCATTTTATGATGTTTATAAAGTTGGCTTACATTTTATTGGCCCACCCTGTATATGTACATAATATATGTTCCATATAGGTTATGTCCATACATTGTTGTTTTCAATATACGTATGTCACCATTTATGAACATATATGGCGTTTGATGACCATGTATGGGGTTCATATACACACAACGTGAATATTATCATAATACAAGGTTTCCAGCTCATTTAAACATTTCCAAGCAAAAAATAAAACAAAAACAAGTTGGTCCCTATACTTTCCGAGTTAAATAAAAATAAAATGTAGAATAAAATGATCAAAATTGTAGAAATTCAAGTTTTGGCCACTCCTAAATAAATTAACCCCGCCCATGTCTGGTTTTGTCTCACTTAGTCTATAGTTTTACATATACATGTTTGGTATTCATATGGATAATAGTGAAGTCATTCAGGAGCCACTATATATTGACCTGTTTTATTAACAGAAATATTAGTTTTTTCCTCCTGAAATGATAGTTTAACAACATTAGCAAAAATACAAAACAGGTGTCATAATAAAAATGGCCTAACTTAAAATATGCTGAATTTAAAATTTTAAGAAATCACTACAATATGACAGAAGAGCTTTTATCTCCAACTGGCTGATGTTGTTTGTTTGTTTGTTGATTTTTAACGTTGGCCTATATCTGCAACTAAGGCTAAAAACCATGCAATGCTAATGGATGAGCCTTCAACACTTGCCTGGGAATTTTGCCTTTGAGAAGGGACTTCCACCTCCTCTCGAGGGGTCTTTAATGTGATACAATCAACACTGGACCTCTGTTTAAACTCTCATTTGAAAGAGCCGCCACTTAAAGAATTTCTCCCATCTGTAAAAATTCCCACTGACCTCGACCACCTGCACCCACACCTTAGGATCGAGAGGCAAGCACGTAACCCTCTCGACTGCTGGTGACTGAGTCCAACTGGCCCCAAGTTACCATGCACCCCTGTCCCAAAGTATCCATTTTTTACGGTATATCTATAATATGTATATTTGCAAAGGACCGCCACAGACACAGTAATGACGGCGGTCAGTAATGATGATTATGATTATGATGTTCCATTTAAAAATTTTCCACCCGTACTGAAATCATTAGATAGGTCTCGCAAATTCGAGATTTGTAGGTGACAGTAATTTAGTGGAGAATGACTTATGTATTCAATATGGCGCCCTGGAACCGTGCCCGAATGCAATTTTGTCAAGATGAGTTATGAGGTCCAAGAGCATCATTGCTCAAGAAAAATAAGGAAAAAACCGGGTTTATGGCGCATATCTTTGCCTTTACAAGCAACCATAATAATTCCCTGGCGTGGAGCTGCATCTAATTCGAGGATTTATGAGATGCGAATTTGGGCGGGAAAAAAAAGACAACGAATTAAATTCTCGATGCGCAGCTGTATGGCTTTGCGCGAGTGAAAACGAAGTGCACAAATCGCAACTTGGAGTGAAAACAACTAATTTATCGCTCATTTTGCTTTGCATTAGCAGTTACTTAAGGTTCAGGGCTTTCGAGGATGGCGTATTTCTCTCGCAAATTGAGCGCAATGGCGAAGATTTGCGACGCATTTGCACTGTTGAGGCCAAATTCTCGAAAGACTTGCAAATGCAAGTAATGCTAAACATTTTTGACGATAGGTTTAATTAGGTCTGTCTTCTACAGGTAGACAAACCAGTCAGAACTTGTTATTTAGAAAATTTCTTCACCAGTAAAACTTGCCTAAATGCGTATACTCTTGGGACCAGTGAAAAATGTTTTTAGGCAGGTTGTGCTTTTAGACAGGTTCATCAGCAGACAAGCGCATATACAGCTGAAAAATAGAGATTATCCCCTTTTTTCAATTCCTAGATGAGCCGCTAGCTATTGGGCACCATTTTAGTGCATGTACGTATAAGTACCTACAGTAAATGTCTCGAATCTCTGTCTGACAGATTATGTTAGTATAGCCTTGTGTCAGTACAAAAAGGCTTGAGAAAAATTACAAGATCACGGTCAGCCAAGCCACAATCTCTAGAACACTGAAGACGTATAACAGAACATCTAGCCAAATCTGACAACACAAACCTTAATTTTAAGTATCTTGGAGCTGTCAGATATCTAGATACTAGTATATGAAGTCTGCATTTATTGAGTGGTTAAACTGCAAACAGTAACGTGTAAATCCAAGTGGTAACCTTATCTCAATTTGATATTTTTTGTAGTTCCATTGTTGATATTCCCTTATAAAATCATTGGGGGCCAATAAAACATTCACTATTACGTTAGGGAGTTTTATTCATTTTTACACGGGTCCCAAGTCGGGAGTGGCACATTTT
The DNA here is from genome assembly GCA_034696685.1 of Julus scandinavius. Classification (NCBI taxonomy): domain Eukaryota; kingdom Metazoa; phylum Arthropoda; class Diplopoda; order Julida; family Julidae; genus Julus; species Julus scandinavius. The sequence continues at coordinate 7,431 of JAQGAE010004152.1, forward strand.
ATGCTTTTAGAGAGGTTATTCATTTACACAGGATGCATTTAGACAGGTTCTACGGTATGCCGTAAAAAATGGGGATACTTTCGGCCAGGGGATTTTTGCCAGTCATCATTTTGCCCAGTAAAAATTTACGAGTTTCAGTGGTGCTTTATCGTCCAGTTGGTGAGAAACACTCTTCCGCCATATTGTGGTGACTTGCCAATATTCTAAATTCAGCATATTCTAAATTATGGCAATTTTTATTCTGACAACTGTTTTGTGTTTTCGCTAATTCAGTCAAACTATCATCTCGGGATAAAAAACTAGTACTGCTGTTAATAAACCAGGTCAATATCATTAGCTATAGTGGATCCTGCATCACTTCACTACTATCCCTATAAAATACAACATATTTATGTTTAACATTATGGGCTAAGTTAGACAAAAACCAGACATGAGCAGTGTAATTTGGGGGTGACCCAAATTTGAGTTTCTGCAATTTTGATACTCATATATTATTGTAATATTCACGTTTTGAGTATTTATCCAACTCCATACGTGGATATTTAACGTCATATTTGAACATAGATGTTTTCATTCGTACATCAGATATAAATATACTATAGCATATTTGACCCTATATAATTTTTCCATTATTGATATTCCTTGAAAAGAGCCATGGCCCAAAGTTTACCCCACATGATTGGGTAACTAATGGCCCGGTGTGGTTTTTTTCCACAAGGTCTTGAAAGTTTTTGTATTCACAGTTCACTTTACTCTTACTGTTTTGTTGAAATCGAGGGAACGTGATTGGTTGCAAACATGGTGCAAAAAGTTTTTCAGAACGTGTTTCGGTGTCTTCTTCTCCTTTCTTTATTATTTTTGCGACGTTTTTTGTTGACAGTTTTTATGTAATGATGCTATAATTTTGCTTCATCAGCACGTAACAAAAGAACGTCAGGATCACGACACGTAAGGGCACAACATACAAAGAATGCAGGCGAGCTCTATCTATAGGTCTAGGTTTATTGGCCAATATACAGTATTTGGAGCAAACATACCTAGCCATCAGTAAATAAAAGACAGGAACCCCATTTCACAAGCCAGTGAATGCCGGGATCATTATGGGAACTAATTAAATAAACCGCTAATTGCATTCGACTCTATGCGTTGCACGTCAGGCTAATAGAAGTCGGAAGTCAGCATTTATTGTGTATGAAAATCTTAACGGGTGGCGGGTGTACTAGCAGCCTTGTTGAAAAAAAAATCAAATCGATATCACAGACGCCGAGACACTGCATTTTGGTTCATTTCTAGACTGTATTAATCCCCAATCAAATACAGGGTGTTTATTTTTGTTTGCCTTAGCATCTTTTTTTTACCTGTGTCTCTTAGCCAGGTTGTGGCGTATGTTAACTATGTTGCTTTAGAAAAGCACATTTAAAAAAAATATAATTTCCAGTCGATAACTTGCATTTATCGATATTCAATTATGTACTTTCGACGCATTAGTGTTGTTTTCCTTTGAAATTGATAGATGAACAAATTTGAATAACTTGGATGAAGACAAATAAGCATAATTTACTGATAGTAGTTAGCCAGTTTTGATATAAATAATAGAAGTTTTGATAATGTGTTGAAGTTCAATCCTACTGCCTGGCCTTCATGATCAGGATTTAAACAGTCTTCCAAATAAAACCCTCTCCTAGAATCACAATTTCACAAATATTGTTGGTGCAGCGAACCAATGTCTTAGATTCATTCAACGCATATTTCGAGAATGTGTGGAAAATGTAAAGGAAACTGGCTACGCAACTCTGGTTCGCCCTATGCTGGAATATTGTGCTCCTATTTGGAACCCTCACAGGATGGTGCATATTCAGGATATATAGAGATGGTTCAGCATAGGTTAGTCAGATTTGTTAAGGGCAATTAGCAACATTCTGCAAGTGCGGCAGAAATTCTCCTCTCTAAATTGGGGCACGTTGAGGTCCAGACGCGGAAAGTTATCTATGGAGTTATTTAAACGTTTTAATCTTCCTTGTAGTTCGCAACTTGTTTCACATATATGAACGCCTAACGACCACTATAGGTGTAGACATAATCAATCAAATCTTTTGATCAGCTTTGAGCCAAGAAGACTGCTTACTATTGGTCCTTCTTTTTGCATGGGATTAGACGATGGAATACCTTCCTGGCGAATGCCCGGATTAGTAGAAATTCAATCTAACAAAGATAGTCGCTACTGACGACGGGCATTCTCCTGAAATTGGGTACGACTACCCCCACCATATGGCATTTATTTGCTGACTGTAGGGTTCTGAGTTGAATTGAACTGAACAAATATTGAAAATGTATATGTTTTAAGAGAACCATTAAAATGACACAACTGACAAAGCTAATATTTAAAAAACATGTAAGATAAAATCAATAATTAGCAACATTTCTCCGCGTGAAATGCAAAATTTGAAATTTATAATTATTTTTACAGTACAGTATTTTCTCGTAAAATGGCTTTCCAAATCAATTAGTCTCAATAAAATGCTTATTGCAAAAAAGTTTTCTTTAAAAAAAAATGTATGCTATTAAAAAATAGATAATTGTGATAAACTTGTTTTTTGTAATTGATGTAAAGCATATATATGATAAGACAACCCATGTAATACACAATGCTGGCCCAACCATTGGATTTTAGCTGGCAACGTTGGCGAATCGTTGGCAGTTTGCACCCAACGAGACATTTCTGCATTGTCCCAATGCATTAACATTGACAAAGCAATGTTTGCCCAACAAGTTTTGGTTACTAGTGAAAGGAGAACATCACCATAGCTTCGCATGGGCTCAAAAATATAAACCTGAAAACACTGCATAATTTATAGGTTAAATTTAATGAAACCTGATACCTGATAACTGATAACCAATTTAGTTTCGTATCGGATATTTTAGACCACCTGGGGCAAGTATGAGCATATATATAGGTGACAAGAAGGTTTATTTAGTTTTAAAAGTTATACCCTTATTGAAATGTATAACATGCAATTAAATTTCAAGTTAAAAATCTCATTTTACATCGATTACCGTATAGGTATTATTATCTTTTAATTAAACCTTCTAATTTGCTATCACATTTCATTGTGACGAAGTAATTTTCGAAATTTATCTACAAGAATACACAAGTGAAATTGCTATTAACTAACATAACTAGTTTTGGAATATGTTTCAACAGTAGCAAGGTTTATATCTAATTTTCCAGTGGTAAACACATGCCGTGCCATGGTTATAAAAAGTCGGAAAAAACAAGACTGTGGTTGATAATGACAGCGAATAGCAATCTCGGCCAATTAATCCACTTAATTGGCCCATAAAGAGGAAAATGACCCAGGGTTTTTTTTTACGTAAGCCAAGATTGCAATTAATTATCGCACGCTCGCTATCGTAGATCCATTGCTCTTTGCCTATATTTTGATATTTCCGTGCAGAAATTGCAAACGACGTGACATAAAACTGATGGAAAGCTCCATCGTCCATTTCGAACAACTAATCTAATAGATATGATTGAAATATTGAAATGGAACCTTACTTGCCCTCACGGAAAAGTGGTTGTAATAGTGGATACGTGCTACGAATACTTGTCTTTTTGGTTGCAAAATAGATGATTTTAGTTTACTTTCTTGTATAATTTGCTTAGTAAGTACACGGGAAGTGCATTTATTATTATCGGCTTCGTGGGCGATTTATAAATATATTGTACATGTGACATGTTCGTATAAATGTACAAAGTGCATGAAATAAATTTCGAAACCCTAAGGGAACAGCGAAGTGAAATTCCAATGTTTTTCGATGACCAAATGGGACGAAATCGAAACGTAAATTTGTATACAATTTTGTTTGCCAGCTTGCCAGGTCAATGGATTTGTAAACTTGTCATTTAGGCTGAACTTATTTCGATGTACGAAGTCACCCCCTCAAGGGACTAGTAAAAAAAGATGTGCATTTGCGACATTTGATAATCGATCGCCAAGTCACAAATGACATTTTGGTTTATTTCTATGTATGCAACCTCGCATAGCACGGATGCACGACGTTTTATTAGGGGCCATTTAAATAGGACGTCCCGAAAAGCCCTTCAAAAATGGACCCCATACCTCCCACCCCTCCCCCAAGTGGTTTAATGCCAACCAGGAACGTGCCAATCTAAGTGGTAACCTCATCTTAGTTTGATTTTTTTGCAGTTACAAAATCATTGCATAGGGCCAATAAAAATTATTCATTATTGCTTTAGGGAGATTTATTCATTTTTACACGGGTCTCAAGTCGGGACCGGCGCATTTTATGCATTTAGAGAGGTTATTTATTTACACGGGATACATTTAGACAGGTTCTACTGTATATATATTTACTTTTTTTCTAAGGGTCGACATGCATGTATTGTATAACTTAAAATGAATTTAAAATGCTAGAATGACATTTAAGTATCATTAAGGGTGATTACAACCATATCCTTTACAATGGGTCAAATTTGCAAAGATCAATTTGCACAGTCAAATATAGAAAGATTAAATAAAAATAAAATTTCTTTAAAATAGCTTAATAAATCAGCAAGGTGCTGATCGTGTCATTCTTCACTTTAAAATAATAGATTTTTTAAAATTAATATTTACTAAATTATATTATTTGAATTTGTGCACTCACAACTTGCCTATTTCATGCTGCCACCTGCAGGCAGCATTTGCAAACTACCGAACATTTTTCAAACCTGTATATTAATTTTAAAATAATGTACTATTTTAAAGTGAAAAATGACACGATCAGCACCTTGCTAATTTATTAAGCTATTTTAAACAATTTTTATTTTTACTTAATCTTTTTATATTTGACCGTGAATATCTTTGCAAATTCGACCCATTGAAAAGGATAGGGTTGTAATTCCTCTTAATTGCTTTTAAAAATGTTTCAGTCAGAAAACTATAGTCAATAAGACCATGTTTTTGCTGTGTATACATACAATTGCATACCATTATTTGTTCGATTTATACTTGAAACTAATAAATATAACTGAGTTTGTGATGTTAGCATAGCACTGTTTTTGCTGACATATTATAGAGGTGCTGCTAATTTGAAGATGGGGTTAGAGGTTTAATTAGTCTCCTCTCACCATGAGATACAAGCTTTTCAGCGAATGCAGGACGAATGGAACCGAGCAAATCGATTTCTCGTTCGTAAATGTTCGGTTTTCTGCGAGTCATGCCAATTCCAGTAGACCTAAGTTTAAGACGGTTTTTTTTGCATGTTGTCAAAACAGATATGTCAAGAGGACAATAAAGGCTAATAAAGGGACCGTGACAAGCAGGACCTAAAACAAACGCTTTGGCAGTAGAGATGCAAAGGGTTAGCTCAAAATTGACGTCTCATTTATCTACCAGAATACAAAATGTGCCTGTCGTTCCGTGGCCTTTTCAAGTGTTCTCTAAAAGAGGGAAGGACACAGGAATGGACCGAAAGCTTAGAAAGAACTGTTTTCCACGCACTCATTCTCTTTTTATTTTAGTAGTTTGAGGACTTGAATATGAAGCAAGGAAGATCGATTTGGATCTACCGAAATAATGGTGCTCACAAAGAAAAGGCTTTTCGGCCCCACCCCCATTCTACTCCAAAAATGTATGCCACATTCTGAGAGATGTAGCAGCTGCCCTTTAACACTAGAATCTGTGTCCTCCTCCGAGTCCTCCCTATTCATATGTACCCAATGCAAGGAGGAGGTCAGCACTTGCTACATTGGATGCCCATATGGAAAAATGATATGTGAAGCATATACTATCAATATATGTATATATATGCATAATATATGTTTCATATA
>JAQGAE010004153.1:0-13261 GCA_034696685.1 Julus scandinavius
GAAAAGGGTATTTCCCTATTTACAGTCCCCAAATGGGCATTGCCAATATTTAGTGACTCACTTCCTGCTCTTCAAGTCTAATGGATCATGTTAGGCTCTACAGGCATTGAAATATGTTGAAAATAACAAATGCTTTTTGCAATATGCATTTAAAAATATTTTTGACTTATATGCTCAATACAGGAGAAAATATCTAGATAAAATTCAAATTTTAAATAAAATAAAATTCAAGGAAATTTAACAAAGTCAATTTCCTTGATCAAATATATACATTCCAATTTTTTCTCGCGTGGCCCCCCTAGTTCCGGGCCCCCAGGCTAAAGCCCTGCCAGCCCCCCTCTTGGGGGGGGGCATAATATGGACCATCCAGATTAAACTTCTTTTCTTCGGAAAATATTACATTTTGCCACTACTTCTTCCAACTCGTATGTTGCCTTGCAAACTCTGAATGGCTCTCTTTATGAATTTGTTTGAGGCTCGGTTTTCGGCGCAGTTTCTTTCTCTGGAGTTATGGAGTTTCTCGAAGAAAGCGTGAACAGTCCTGCGGCTTGCTGTCATTCCTGTAGCATCCTTTATTTATCCAGCTGTTTTTGTTGAATTTTTAGCCATTCGCATAATGGCTCGGCCTTCACATGGTGTGATGGCACCTTGTGCTGGATCCTTCACATAATGATCTACAATGGAGGGACTGCGGCCCAAGAGCAGCTTGTCTATTTGATTTCCCTGCACTGTTAGGGCTTTGCCTCTTCCCGTTGTGATGTCTATAGTGGATGTGTAGCAAATGACCCAATTGACCAAACATTTTCAACAGGCTATATTTATGCGACTGAAATTACATTTCTGACTCCACATATCATCTTATAATGGCATTGAAACCAAAATACTTCCAATGCCTCTATCATTATGTCTCACCCTTATTTGCAAATGTTGCAATACAAATATTCCTGGTTTCGCAATCACCACAATATTTGCATGTGTGTTTAATAACCCAATGATGAATTCATAGCTATAGTCTTACCTTTGTAACTACCCTGTTTTGCCAGATATTATGGAAAAATGGGGTGCCTCTATCATTTTGGCAATGACGGTATTTGAAGCACAATGGTATTTCTGTTTATCATACTACTCAAATCATACTCAAAGCCATCTCTTGTTCCACAGAATGGCGCCTAAACGTGTACCATCAGTGAGTGTCAGTACGAAACTAGAGTTTCTCAAGTTAATTAATGAGAAGAAAAATATCCTGTTTGGCGAATGCTCCTCGGAAGAGGAGCGGCAAATAAAGGTCGCAGCATGGCAAAGTGTAACAAACAAAGCAAAAGCACTGCGCATTTGTGCACCGCACAGGGACTATTTATTTATCCGAGATCATTTGTTCAGTGTTTGGAAGTCTCGTTCAATGGTGAGTAGTTGATAGCATGCCGGATTCAGCATTCTCCTGGCAAAACTACATTCATGTTCCTGGCATTTTCAATTTCTTTTCAATCGGCCCATGTCAGTGATCTCATTTTTCTGTAACATTTTCAATTCCCTTGCCTTTTTAAAAAGAAACTTGAAACCATTGAGGATTCGGTCCGTTTTAATATGGCAATATGTAACTAATTACATTTGATGAATTTTAAATGTATTCCTGTTTACTGAAATGTCATGGGCGAGGTGAGGCCAGATCTGGAAAGTGCAGCAGGAAATGAGGGTGGGGGAGCTCTGGTGGTGTAAAGGCTCTTCGGGACTCTGCCCGTCACACCTTTGATTACCAAAATGTTATTTTGCCTTTGGAATGCTGATGAATGGCATTTGACTATTTAATAGGCTGTCGCGATAAAATAATGAACCAATATATTCGAATGTTAGGCCAAATGGAACAACACGTGGCAAACTGATAAAGATGACCTCAAGCCGAACATAAATCGGCTGGATTTAATGATATATGAAATAACAGGAGTCGTGTCTCCAGTTGAACCCGATTCGATTGATAAAGTGGAAGAGTCGATAGCGTTCGACGATCCTTTTGAACATCATTCGTATGCCGTCCACATGAACATCGGGGCGTGCGTAGAAACTGCGGAAAGTAGCGAAGAAGACACACCAGCGATCAACTGCAATAGTGTAACTCCACGCCGGACGAGGACTGCTGAGGAAAGAAGGTTGACGGAGCGAGCTCGGGCTGCTATGGAACAGGCTGCACAATTTAAAGGAAAACCTTTTGCCAGAGAACAAATTGTGCAATCGGAAAAGCCGCGTCTAGAAGTTAAGGAGGACAAAGTGAACCAGGTGCTCTTCAGGCGTAAGCACGAATTGGAGACATCTCTGCTGGAGAAGCAAAACTACAAAGTCGCACTTGAATGTTTGAAATTGGAACGCGAGTTAGGCTTGACACCTTCAAAAATAACCAAAGACTTGTAGCTGTCTCCATTAAAAGCTGCGAACCAGTTCACATATTTTGTTACATTTGATATTCTGGACAGATTTACCAGAGTTTTGAGTTTGTAGCAATGATATTCCTGTATAAATATTTGCTAAACCTTTTTAAGTTATGAAACTATGGAAATATTGATTTGTCAAAGTTTTCTAAAGTAAACTGGATTAATTTTATGATTGTATTTGCCATCGTTTAATTCAAGAATTAAACAAAAATGAGTTTCTTGGCAAGTCGTTGCTATATTTACTTGTACATCCTTGTTACGATTATTCCGGGTGCCCAGTAAAAAAGCAAGGGAACTGCTGTACGTGGTGTTTGTTTGATTTTTAACGTTGGCCTATTTCTGCAACACGAGGGCTAAACACTAACGCTGGGGGATGAGCCTTCAACACCTACCTGGGAATTTTGCCTACGAGGGGGGACTTCCACCCCCTCTCGAGGGGGCTTTAACGTGCAACAATCAACACCGGGCCTCGGTTTAAGCTCTCATCCGAAAGAGCCACCACTTAGGGATTTTCTCCCATCTGTAAAAATCCCCACTGACCACGACCAGGGAGCAAACCCAGCATCTTAGGATCGAGAGGCAAGCATGTAACCCACTCGACCACCAGCGTCTGCAACTGGGAGTGTTGGTGAGGGCATTTCTTTGGTGTCAAAATGGTTTTATTAGCGGGACTTACCTGCAAAGTAGTGTCCCTTCGTACTGGTTACTAAAGTTTTCAAAGTCAGAATGAGCAGAAATTTATACAATGCTAAAGTGGTTGTTTTCGTAATTGAAATTTCATTTAACTTTCTACACTAACAAATTATTGGCACAAATTAAATTAACATAATTTTCCGGAGTTTATGGTTATTTTATTGTAATAAAAGTTACAAAAAAGATTCAGTCAGTTTGGTAGCTGCGATCGATACATTCTTTTATCTCTGCAATTGTCTAGTGCTGCTGTAAAATAACTTATGGCAGTAAATGAGGTACAGGCGGAACTCGCTTTACATACAGAAAACATGCGATTAATATAAAAAAAGAAATGTTTGTAGTATCTGCTGTTGATAACATTCTGAATGTCAGACATTAAAAATGATAATTCGAGAAGTTTTGGTACGACTCATCTGCACAAATTAATAACAAATACTCGTATAATATAGAATCTAGAAAGCCACAATATGTCAAATAATAATTCTTAGGTAATTAGTTATAGTTAAAGGCGTTAGCAAATAAAAACATAGTTCATACAAGGGGCTTTGCCAAAAATATAGTTAGTGAATTGAGAGAAAATACGGCAATTGAGTATATATAAGAGTACACATTGGTGGAAAACCATGTTGATGATGGATTACCGAAAAGCAAATATTTCTGCAACAAGGAAAATTTGCAGGGAAATCCTTCAAAAAAGGTATTTTTAATATGCTTGTGCATTGCCATAATGGACATTGGATTTAACTACAAAATCCAATTGTCATTCGTCGCTTTCAACCGCTGCTTTGTCTTCCACGATCTCCCGTTCATCCATCACGGACAATCGCAATTTCATGCGGCGACTTAGTGGTGGTATGTAATCTCGCGGAATAAGGAAGGTCGAAAGATTGAAAAGGTCAATGAACACTTTATAGCGATCGCTATATAAAAATGAAAACCAATGTATTAGCAACGAGCATGAAACCATCGATATTGCAATGAGCAATAATATTCACCTTAAAGTTGTTCGAAGATACTGATACCCAGAAGAACCACCTGTTCCGAGCTGTTGCGAACCGATCATTCGTTGCACCAACATCACGTGATTGTCTTTAAAGAATTGATTTTTCAATAGCATAGAAACAACAGATCAAGTACCAGTAAAAAAAAAATGAAATGCAAACTTACAACGCCATTTTGTAATCAGCGCATCAACATCCATGAGAAGATTGAGCAACTGGTAGGGTTGGTTAAATCTCGGTTCATCGCGATAGAATGAAATCATCAGAGCGCCCTGCCATGCTTTATGGGTGAAACGGCGTTCCCCTAGCAGACAAAATTTCAAGGTTTAAAAACACTCGTATTTTCTGATTCGCAATCTGAACAATTACTGAACAATTTACCTCGTGCCACTAATGCATTGTGCTTTTCAGTGCTAAATATAGACTCGAACTGTTCCTGCAAGTTGAAGAACAATGTTAATCCAATTTTGGCTTGCAAATTGCGAGCCATGGAAATCGGGAAATCGTGATGTATTTCAATATTGATACCTTTCGCTTTTTATAATCTTCTTGCATGTGTGTTTTTTTGTTGGAATCTGGTTCCAGCTAGACAAACATAAGATATTTAGGATTTCATTCTGGGTAGCGTTCAAATTTTAATCGACAATTGTAAATTTTTGTAAATAGCCTTACCTCTGTCTTCATCCTTTGTTGCTCTAGCATCCGTTCCACAACTTTTTGATATTTTCCCCAGAAGTTGAATCCAATTTGTTCCAAGCCAGGAGTACGCTCTAGCCATCGCTGTTTGTGACAGAATTGTACATTTATCGAATTGATTAAAGTTCTGAGATCCCTTTATTTTGGGGACCTCTGCTGAGTATTCTTTAACAAACCTGCACAAGATCTGAAAGGGATGGTTGCTCCTCCGAATCCTTTATAGCTTCAATAGCCTTGGTATCATTTCCAAACACTCGCAGATAGTTGGTCTGATTGTAGCGAACACGATGTTCCTGAAAGAGGAAGTTTAATACGATTTGCTATGAGTATTTTATGAATTTCCAGCATTTCAGTTGACATTATAGGAACATACCGTTTTCACACCCAACTTGTTCTCTATAAGCCGAAATTGATAACTCTGGAATCCTGATGCAGGAGACAAAAAGTGCCTATAATCGTTTGGTTCAAGAAATATTTCCATTAAACACAATTTCAGTACTTTTGTAATTTTTTTTCCTTGCATGTCGCTATTTACCGAAAATCCATGAAATCTAATGGCGTCATGGATTCCAAAATCATTACTTGATCAACCAAGAGCTGCACGATATTAAAGAATATTAATAAAATGAATTTTGACTATGAAAATGCTATAAATGACTGTTGGAACGATTATTTTAAAGGTTCGAACCTTTAAAATAATCACAATCCGACCAATTCTGGTCATTATTTTCAACATCTTACTTTCGTCCATTTCCTGCAATGATTACAAACGAACATTTTTTTATGATCCTAAAACAAACGTTTCGCTAAAAAAAATATTTCAAATAGATTTCTTACATCGTCGCCGAACAATTCTCGGATAGAGTCCAATTCGAAAATAATCTGTTTGAACCATAACTCATAAGCTGAAATTACACGTAAAAAGAGTTTCTTAGTATCATTATGATCACTGGATATAAATTCAGATACAGACACTCGCATGCATAGAGATTATATCGTTTGGTAGCTCAGAAGTTTCTAACCCTGGTGTGTAATAATGAAAAGATGCTCATCGTGAACTTGCTTTCCAATGCTAGCAGTGATGAGATTTTGCGCATCCAACAGTTTGTCCAACTGAAAAAACAAGTTTTATGTGAAATTAATTTTACAAACTGAGGGAATCTTATCTCTATCTGGAACAATCCATAAACTTTAAATATTATCTTATGTGAAGTCAAAGTTAATATTACTTAAGAAACTAGGAGTGATAAGATAGCATCTCTCACAGATCTCATTTTCAATCCAAAAAAAGTTCTGAAGTTGTTATGGTCAAATGTTATGCAATTCGATACCTCTCAAGTTTCCATTGCTGATGCAAGGTCAAAAAATGGTGTGTATGTTTTCATTATTGCAATTAAAATCATTTCATTATGAATGATGTACGGGTAATTGATAAAATTGCATTTATTAAACAAGATGAGCAAGTTGTTTTCGTTTTTCTTGTGATCCAACTTCGAATTGGACTCCAGCTTGCTCATTGCAGATCGATTACATCATCTAAGCAAGGCAGTTTTGCAAGCTTGGCGTCTATAACCAATGCCAGTTTACAATATTAAACTGTAGTTTTCCAGTTCATCTTTTCTGATATATTGTATACCCCTGTGGCCCCTGTCCATCAGGCCACGCTGCGAAGTCTCAATTATAAAATTGAAACTACTAAGTCAAATATGGGATTTTTGAAGAAATGCCAACTTGGGAATTAGACAGCAAAAGTTTCATATTTAAACTTGGAGGAACACGATAGTGATATTTCAGGAAGTCTTATTTTCATTTTGTGCTATTGGAACCTGTTTCCTTTGAAACAGTTTTCGGTTATGAAAAAAACTTTTACATTTTGGTTTAACTTGGATTACCTGCAAGTATTCGCCATACAAGATACCACCATATTCTGCCGCATTGTGCTCGTCCGAACTACAATCCAGTTGTCTGAAAATAAGCAATGATTTTGTTAAATTATTGCGTTAGGCTACTTATATATTTTAAACTGTGAACAGAAATCAAAATTTTGGTCAAGAATAAAGTTTTGCCGGTTGTATAAAAAGGAATAATAAACCAAAATACAGTGGAATCTCGGTTTACGAGCGCCACATGTTGTTTCGCATTACGAACGATGCTTCAGTTTATGAACACATTTATCTGGACCACCGGTCAAAGGTCCGAGTTTCTGCAATTGTTTTACTAGTTTCAGCAGAACACCTTTGTTACTAATAAGTTTTACTAAATACAGGTAACATCAAAAATGTTAAAATTGCCAAGGATTTAAATTAAAATCGATATTAGTTTTAAAGATACACCCTCAATTGCAAATATGGCAAAAGTTCGTCTCTTGTTTTCTCCACGCCAATTAATTGCAGATGCAATGGATGAGAATCCATCGATGACGTCGATTTGAGACTTAAATCATATAATTAACAACAGAATAGAGTAGAATAATACACATTTTCCTAATGGAAACAATTTTTGTTAAAGTAAATTTCTTAAACAGAATGTGTGAATGAAGTTGATTCGCAGCAACGTCATCTTGACGACATCATGTGGGTTGTCTTTATTTCCTATAATGTTGGAAATCATGGATGTATATATTAACCTGCTTTCTTCTAATATTACTTTTATATTTATTTCCTTTCTGTATTATTTCCACACATAAAGCCATAAAATGTTAAAAAAATTCTAGGACAAACAACGCATTATTTGGATTTACATTAATTGCAATGGGAAAAATTGATTCGGTTAACGAACTTCGGTTTAAGAACAGGGTCGAAGAACGGATTAAGTTCGTAAACCGAAGTTCCACTGTTAAATGTATTCAAATTTTGATTTATTTTAATCGGTTGACTGCTTGGATTCAATATATTGTGAAGAGAACTATACTTCAAAAACAAATTAAAAGTCTCGCGTTTTGTTTCAAAAATATTATCTTTGCACGTACGTACATGTGTGATTGGGTACTAAAATTGTCCAGTAATAATTTTATGATTCTACTTTCAGATACGAATCGCAACATTTAAAAAAATTAATTAATACAAGGTGAACGACGTCGTTAATTTCGTACATAGTCTTGTTTTCCACACCATTTTAAAATTGTTTACTTATGCCTAACGTTATATAATCTGAAATTAACCAACACAAACACGTTGCGGTAGTTAGGAACACTGCCATGTAATTTGCAATTCGACTCGACATATTATCCATTCCTCCTATTAATTATTTAATTGTGATATTAAAAGCTAATAGAAATGTTATCCTGCGATTTTCGTAAAAAAAAAAAAAATAGTTAAAAAAAGTGACAGCTGGTCAGTTTGAATGATATTGTGGGTAACTTCTGTACCAGAACACATTTCACTATGGTTAAGCTGTGCTTAATTTAGGGCCTTTGTCAACGGAATTTCTGAAAGCGCATTTTAATTTTTGACGTGACGTCACATTTCTTAAACACTCCCCCTCGTCACACATCGTCACAAATGTGTGAACCCCAATCATTACACGAAACATATTAATCATAGAAAACATTTTTAATCTCTTGTTTAACTATTAAGGTAAGTCTTGTTTTGTTTCTTTTTATATATAAATAGTTATTAATTAGAAATATTACATTTTGGATGGAAAGGTCGAAAAATATTCGTTAGTTCGCTCATTATCCAACAGGTAGCAACTTTTTAAGTGCCTAAATTTAAATTTAAATTTAGAAATTCGTGGTTTTAATAAAAATTAACAATTTAATTCGATAAATAAATATAACAAGCGCATGTATACGTCTTAAAGAATTTGTAAACATTTTTAGTTTTATTTGAACTTTTTTTGTCTGAAAATTGGGGGGGTTGCAAATTTGACCCATTGAAATACATAGGGTATGTAAGAACCTTAACAAATAAATTTTGGTTTTTCTGTTATCTTATTTATTAGAGCTTATAAGAAGTCACTTAAGAGGGATCACAACCTTATCCTTTTTAATGGGTCAGGCTTGCTAAGATACTCACAGTTGAATGAGGGAGGTTTGGGTGGGGGTGAGAATTATTTGGGGTGGCTTGATGGATCAGCAAGGGCATTCGATGGTCGTTTTTCACTTTGAAATGATAGATTTTTTTAAAATTAATAAACAAGTTTGGGAAATGTCCGTTATTTTGCACATGCTGCCAGCAGGTGGCAGCATGAGATAGGCAATTTGTGAGTGCAAAAATTCAAATAATAATTTAATTTTAAAAAATGTACTATTTTAAAGTGAAAAACGACAATCGAATGCCATTGCTGATTTATCAAGCTATTTTCAACAATTTTTATTTGATCTCTTTTTGTTTGGCAGTGAGTGTCGTTGCAAATTTACCCATTGAAAGGGATAGGGTTGTAACCCCCCTTAAAGCGATATTTTCTATTCTCAGTATTTTCAGTAGTTATTCAGCAGTGGCGGATTTAACAGGGCAGAAAATGGACAAGTGCCGCCTGGGCCCTAGTGCCCTCATAAAAAATGAAGTCCATGACAGTTGACCCCAGGACCTGAGAAAAGGGAACAGAAAATTTCTGTGACATTTAGTAGTGTCGAAATGGCGCGAACACCATAAAAACAGGGTGGATGGAGGCCCTGGGAGGGGGTGGTCAACTTTTGAAGGAAATGTGGCCGAATTATTAGGGGAAAACCAGTTTTGGTATATTCCCCATGTGCAACTACGCATTTAGACTTAAATGAAATTGGATATATATATATTTTTTTAATCGTAATAATGAATGACATGTCAATGGCAAGCGTTTTTTATTTGTAAAAACTGGAGGCAAAGACAATGAATTTTAATGTTATTGTAATCTCTTCAAATTTTTTTTTGATCAACCATTACTAAGTTTTTTATGAAACTACAAAAGTTTCAGAAAAGCATGGTCATAGATAAATAATTGGCACATTTTCTGTAAACATCATGTGCTTATTTCTCTTTTTGTCACTTCCTAGTTCATTAATGCTTTTCTCTGCATCACATAAAGACTTTTCTACAATTACACCAGCATGTACATATATCTACAATATTGTATTTGAAATTAAATTGGAAAGTGGAATTTTAAAAGTTGTATTGTAGCTCAATCCGCACGATTGTATTTAATTAAAATCCTCGCAAGAATCCAAAATTGAAGTTTAATTTTAGGTGGGATAATATAAGTTTTACTGTAAGAAAAGCAAAGAATACATATCCGTCTTTATTTTAATGATCATCTTTATAAAACTACTGGAATTCATCTTGGAAGTTAATACACATTAAAATCTCTGCTCTTAATTACATACTTATAAGGCACATATATTGCAATTCATTTAATGATATTCATGAGTAACCAATATGGTTGACGAATGAGAGCTCAGGTAAATCGGCGCATGTGCACCGCAACTTTAATTGTGCATTTATGCATGAAACAAGACAGATATTGTTAGTTTTTGGGTCTTGTCCTAACGTTAGTTACTCTCGTTTTGGGTAGCTCCTATCATGATGATTCCATCTTTATATTATTCTCCGGAAACGGATTAATGGACCATGTCTGAACATGATCTCATATCTATTGAGTAATGCATAGGTATGATCTGGACACTAACCTAAAAGATATTATTTCATAATTAATCAGGTTATGCTATTCTAAAACCATTTTATAATAAAACGGACTACAATGGATGTAGCTAAAGATGATGTCTAACACCTGCAACATCCTTTCAACAAAAAATGGACAGGTCAAGTTTGACAACGTGGAAAATAACCGTAAGTAAACTCAGCTCATGTACATGCATATGTTGTTGGTTTTTTTTGATGCAGTATCAAATGACCAATGTCCTGATATGTCAATAAATTACAAGTGACACACGTCCTCTATTGAGAAATACCGGGTAGATTTACACTAGAGAAAACGTGTGTTCGTAACTTTGTTTACATTCAGTATTGCTGTCAGTTGTGAAAGTTAAACCAGCTTTTAATTAAATATCTTTCAAAAGGAACGTTACATAGAATGAAATTTAATCGAACGCATGGAATTTCCAACATGGCCGCGCCCTATATTACTTCAGAAGCAACCGGTTTTCTTTCCGGTATTGCTAAAATCATTACATCTATACCTCGATCGCTATACGGCCTTTTTTAATTATGAAACTGTTTCGATTTACTGCCCACAATGTTTCATTATACGCCCAAAAAAATGATGTAATTAAAGAAAGTGGTAAAAAAAAATGTGATAAGTTACAAATTTTCACAAACAATGTCGGATTTGACTAACAATAAGACAACTATGGGTTTCTCTTATTTTAAGAAGGAAAAAAAATGAAAATCTCAATGCAGAACGAATTAATTCGTTGTACGGCTTTTTCGCTTTACGGCCAACTTTTCCGGAATGTATATAGGTCGTAAAGCGAGGTATGGGTGTACTGCATTTGCTTAAAATGTTAATGGATTTTGCACACACGCAATTACGAGGTATTGAATAGGAATATCAACCCATTTTTATTACTTCTTATGCGTAATTATCAAAAATAAGGCCTGCTTTTACCGCCTTTCAATTGATTACAGATTAATAGTTTTATTCATGCAGGAATTTGATTATAACCTTTTGATGACGTTAACTAATTTAATGGGGTTTGAAACCCTATCCTTTACAATGGGTAAATTTGCATCGACACTCACAGCCAAACAAAATGAGATTAAATAAAAATAAAAATTGTTTAAAATAGCTTGATAAATCAGCAAGGTCATTCGCTTGTCTTTTTTCACTTTAAAATTGTAGATTTTTTTAAAATTAATGAGCAAGTTTGAAAAATGTCCGATAATTTGCATTCTCATGCTGCACTTGCTGGCAGCAAGGATAGGGTTTTAATCCATCTTAATTTATCCCGACATAAGTTTTCTTTATAATTAACATAAATAACCTTTGATGATGCAGTTACAACATATACAATATGCGCGCAATTAAACATGTATAAATATCATAAAATACCATGTTACCAAAGATTGAACCCTTTTTTGTAGTAACTTCGTGAAAAATTTACGGTATTTTGTAATTCCTGTTCAAAATGGGATAATTTTCCAGGATGATGCATGCTTGAAGATATCCAATTTATCACCCTAGACATACTATACAGTCATCAGCATGCAAGATGCCATATGGTAGGTTGATATAATACACCATTACTCTCCACGCAAGTAATTTTAGAAATTAAAAAATAAACAAATGACAAGCTTTAAAAACTTAGTTACTTCTACCAAAATCTTGTGTCAAAACTATAGTTAAATGTTGGTCAACATGCATTTAATTGCAATCGTCAACTGTAATTGATACGATTGATGTATAAAGAAATCGATTCTTTTATATCTCTATATATTACGAAAAACAAGATATCATTGAAATAAAATAATTGATTATTGTGCTCACCCATTGGGTCCAGGACACGCCATAACAGTTGATGTACGGAGGAATGGCAGTATTTGTGGAGTCAGAACTTCTCTCGTCGACGGTTTGTTTTTTAATGATGCTACTGAATCGGTGCTATAGCTATTAACTTGCAATTAATCTGACAGTAGCCAAGGTCCAGTGAGTGTAATTTTTGGTCGTGGCCTTCGGCTTAGTCTTAACCCCTGTAACCTGACACTCTGACGACAACCTCCAAACACCAACTATCGTGTGGCTTCACGAACCACCAACTAGCTTTTTTTCTCCCCCCCCCCCCCACATTAAAGAAGCCCCTTTGCTTTGTTTTCCCCCCCTTTTTCTCCTGACCAGAAACCTCTTACGATCAAAGAGTGCCACTCAGATTATCATGAAATTTGCCTTCGGGTGCTTCAGGCTTCTCAACACTCACTAACATAAAAATACATGCATGTACTTTTAATTGACTTATTAACTTAAACAGTATTATTATTTTAGTGTTTTTTAAAAATTTTGTCTGCTATTTAGTGATTCATTAAAATTAATCTTAGCTTTTATGGAATTTTATGAAAGCATGATCTCTGCACGTACTCTTACTGTATACAAAAACTGTATAGAAAAAAAACAGATTTTTCACTTTTGTGACAGCCTGACAGGTAAACTAGTTTTGTTTTTATACAGCTACTTTTTTACAGTTCCAGGCAACCATTACGTCACTTAGGAATGTGGGCTCGACTCATGTTTCTAACGTGAGATCTCAAACTTTGGTGGTGAGTTTCGTCCAACAAACCTAATAGTGTTAAAAATAAAGTTGTATGCCTTTTAATGCATGGGGTTTGTTTATTTAAAAATAAGATAACTGTGGAAACTGCTCATTTCTTGGAAAGATTAAAGGTCTATAAACGTATACTATCTTCTCAAAAATGGTGCTTGCTTATGAAATTATGTGGGGAAATAGCCGTGGGAAATAGATAAGTCCATTTCAACACCCTTCTGATGTTATCAGATATGGTAGATATCACAATCAGATGC
>JAQGAE010004154.1:0-13259 GCA_034696685.1 Julus scandinavius
TTCTGGTACAGCACATAGAAGTGGTGCCATTTTATCACCAACAAATTGATGTTCTACAATATTTGTATAGACATAAATACTGTTTACACCACCGCTCAAATCAGGTGGATATTTGCTATGGTCAAAGCATCCTCTTTTGATGGATTTTTATATTCGGTAGTAATATTCCGAATTGATGCAATCCTAATGTAGCACCTAATCTTCACATTGAAAGTGTCTGCAAATCGCGGGTCAAAAATGTTGCACAATGTATGATTTAAGTGCAGTTTGAAATTGAGCCGATAGCTGGTGGCTGACGGCTAAGCCGCCAACAGCTGACGGCTAAGCAGCAACGGCTGACGACTCAGCTGATACATAAATACATTTCTTCCCTTTGATCTAGACCGCCTCCCGAGCGATCGTTTAAATGTATGTAAATACAGGGATTACGCACACAACATGGCGGCTTAAAATACCTGAATGACACATTTTTTTGCAGATGTTTTTTAAAACGTGCACGTTAGTACAAAGCACGTCATGGTGGAGACTCATTTTTTGATGAAGACATGTACAAGTATGTACATACACGGTTTATGTTTTTTAATTTGTCTGTTTACATACATGTTCTATGTACGTCTCCGTGGAGACCTGGCTTAAGTTATAGTACATACAATAATTTCCAACATATGCATATCAGCTATATCATGTGGGGGCTGTCAATCCAAGTCTCTAACTTGTTAAATTGTTCTGAAGTCAGTGATAATCCCGGTTGGTCTTTTTCAGCACCATTTGTTGATGGCCTGAATTCTGTTCCTGAAATTATGTAAACTGTAGCATGAATGTTGTTGTTTAGTTAAGAACATTATCAAAATAAAAGTAATAGTGCATACATTAAATTCTACCACATGGTTCTCAGCTATATCACCTATGGGGGATGTTAAAAAAGCCTCTAATTCATTTAACCAGATTCATGAACCAGATTGTGAGTGTCCTGGTAAATTCTTGTCACCACCATACACATTCAATTCCACATTGTTCTCCTGAAAAGAAAACTAAAGTCACTATGCCCCTGAGCCCTGACCAGCAACAAAGAATGGTCAGGGAATTACTTGAATTTAATTTTTTTATTTTTTTATTTTTACATCCAGTGTACTTTTTTACATGTTTATTAAATGTTAATTTTAAAATAAACTGCTTTAATTTGTACACAGAAAAATATTTACAAATACAACATGAACAACTACAACAACAACAAACAAAAACTTGGAAAACTTTCAAAATGGTAAGGTTAAAACTTTTTTAGTTTTTTCTTCAGGTCAAGAATGTATGTGGAGGGGGTTAAACAATAGGTGTTTTGAGACCTATTATCCTCTACCCCCCAACCATCAAAGTAGGTTGCAGCAAATAGGCCCCAAACTTTTAGCTTTCATAATAACACTTGGGGACATTTAGGGGGGTCTTAACTGGCTTCTAACGGTATTTTTCGGGAGCCGCCATCTTGTTTTTTTTTTAAAAAGAGGGCGGGGCACATGTGAAATCACGTGACCACCATTTTTTCCCACGTAATCGCACTTTTTCCCTAAAAGGGGTGGGGCCTAGGCGGCGAAAATCCGGCGTAGACATGCCCACTACTCCGTCTGGGCACCCTATTACTACTCATGTGTTACCTTCCCATGCTCCAGCACATGCATGTTCTAAACTACAATTGGCAGTAGCGGATTTAAGTAAAAAGACCAAGGCACATGCGTCCCAAGTGCCCCATATAAAATTTTCAACATTTCCCATTTTCAGTAATCAGGGTTCCCCTGTAATTAAAATATTCAAGTTCCCTGACCTTTCCTGACTTTTCCAGGCATTAAAACAAATTTCCTTGACCAGCTCAAACTGCTCTATGTTACCCACTCCCCCTTTTAAAGGAAAGAAAAGATCACCTCCAATTGGGAGTGGCTGTGCAACATTGAATTTGGGATATAGGGGAACAGCAAGGGTAGCGTGACCCGGGCTTCAACCCTCTGAAGCACTAAAGGTTTTCTGTTCCCTTTGTTTGGCGGTCGAAGCAGATGACGGGCCCCTGTATGGAGGGTCAAACAGAAGTGACAGGCTTTAATAGTGAACCAGTGTTTGGTACATATCAGTCCATTTTAAAAAATTACTATTTTTTATTTACATACATTCTGGCAGGGGTTACTCTGACCTGGGGCCTCACTTAACTAAGCTGACAATATAACAACTTGCCTTAGAGAGTAAGAGAAAAAGATGTGACGTCTGACATTACTAGCTACAACATATGACACTTACTAACTGCTAGCCTAGGGTACACTAGAAATCATTCTTACCACAGTTGAACTGGAGGCCGAACAGGGGTTGGGGGACTGAAGGAGCACGAACTCCCTTGTTATGAGGATTGCAAGATGAAGTTGATGATTCCTATGGACCTTCTGGCTGCGCACCACTCTTCCCTCTTGGAGTCCACTCCAACCACTAACTTCCTTGGTGGCATTGTGAGTATGTGGACCCGCCTAATTTATTCTCGCATATGGATTAGCTCTTTCTGTTTCTATAATGAGTTGCTTATTGGCTTGCAGGGTGTTTGGGGGTCTGCTTATTTGGTTCCCCTTTTTGAGTCTCTGTCTGTTAGACATGTTTGTTGTGACCTGCCATTCCAGGCATTGTTGGCTTCCTCTAGAGATGTTTATGGGGGCCAGATGGTTTGGGATTCACCCTGTATGTGTGTTTGAGGAGAGGAAGTCAGCTTCTCAGGTGTCCCCGAGCCCATATCCCATGTGGGTTTTGGTGACTCTCACTTATTTTTATTCATCGATTAGTCATCGAATTCCTACTTTCTCCTGTGTCCTGATTCCGCAATCTTCATTGATTATGCAATTTGCCTTTGTTTTTGCTAGGCTTATGTTAATTTCATGACCCCTTGGGTCTCGTTATCCCTCTCTTGTAATTGGTCCCCGAGGGCCTTGCCCCCAGGTTTTGTCCCTTTATAAACCCATGTTAAATTGGAGAAGAAAAGGTGCTAGGGGACATTATGCCCCCATTCGACAGAAATACTATATGCTGGTGGAGTTATTCCACACCGTTCCGCTAAAAAGAGTCATGTTCTTGCAGCACGGTATGCTGCCTTGTGTAGTTCTTATGTTGTTCTGTCTGGCAGCCCGGGGATAGGGTGATTTCCCCACTCTCGTACTCCTACGCTATCTCTCTCACTGCTGGACCAGCTGAAACTGGCCTCTCATTGACAAAAATATGGTTCTATTTTTTGTGGAGGTTTGCCGCACATTTGGGTATGTGGGGCTGTATTCACCCCTACAACTGCCCAGACCTTCCAACGGAAGCCAGCTCCTCCAGCAATCCTTCTGGGTCTGGCAGGGTTTTCCAAAACGGCAGCGGTACCTCAGATGCCACCTCCGGCATCACCACCGCTGGCTCCATCTACGCTTCCACATTTGCCCACGTCCCCATCGCCATCAGCCCAGCTGACTCCTCCTGGGCGAGTTCCGTGCAGAGCTTGCTGAGTGAAGAGGGGGATGGTCGGATAACCCTCCTCGTGGTTACCCTGTATTTACCGTGAGGTGATTACAGACTGCTGCTCTGTTGATGACTCTCCGACTGGTTTGCTCTTTTATTCCCCCTCTCGGTAAGTGTTTCATTGCTGGTTGTTGTTTTCCTTTTTTTCTCCTCTTTTACGACCCTTTTCCTTGGATTGTTACATTACTCCCTCCTTAAGAATAGAGGTATGGGGTCTTACGACAACATCCTCCATCAGGACCATCAGGTAAGTTAACCTTATATCCCTATTCTACCCTAACTCAACTAATACATGGGGTTAACAACAATATATAACACATTGGGTAAATAATTCAAACATTAATTCCAATGAAGGTCAAACACTGGGTAATGAAGTTTAAGTTGCTTACATGTTATGGTAATGAATACATAATATTAGTATAGTAAACAAACATCATTGAACATTAAAAATTTGCATCTGGTCTGCTCGGGATTCCGGCCTGGGTCTGCTTATCCCAGGTTCTAGCTGGGGAGGTACTCGGTGCTGAGTCCACTGGAGTCCCATCTTTTGCAGCCTTCCCTCGGGGTTTTGGAATCAGATGATCATTCACATAGGTAGCCTGAGTCTTCGGATCGGGAATCATGTTGATATACTGGGTCGATGAAGCTGTCCCTATATTTGCATAGGTCACAGTTGGTGTAACGCTGTCACATCGTTCGACTTCAGTTGGTTCCAGATAATGTTCTTCATCAAGATCGTCCACATCTGCAGTGGCATAAGAGGCAACATAGTCCCACTCTTCTTGGTCACCTTGTGAAGTGGTACCACCTGTCGACCGGCTAACACCGCTCCTCCACTGAGATCTCTTATCCCGTATATCTACGTGTTCTATTAAAAACTGGGTATAAACAACGTCTTTTCAAGTTATAACAATACCATATCCAAAAGCAAATTATTGTCACTCTCAGGAATACAAGGATGGTAATACCAAGTATTTCTGTAGTAGACAAAGGGTAATTAAGGTTTTGTTCTTCCAAAATGGATCGTTCTAAAGCATGAAATTGTTCAAGGGGCAAGTACTGTGCGGCATATATTTTTCACTTGATAATTTAGGGTCACTTTAATTTAGTCCCTTTATAATGTCAAAATCATCCAAAGCGGTTAATCCGCTTGGTGCTTCATATTATATTACTGTTCTTTCTTGGAAATGTAGGGGAAGTTGGAAACTGTCAGTATATCCAGTACACGAGTCAGGGATCTGCAGGAATCCCTGTCCCGTGATGGTAACTCTTTGATTCTGATTTCGATCTAGGCATTTAATATCTAATTTAGTGGGTGCTGGTACACTGAAGAGCCAGTGCCCTTTATCATTTATCCTATACGCAATGGATACGCAATGGCATTTTAAAAGCACTTCTTTCTGTGTCCCTGTCAGTAAAGACATGGCACAGGATTCTTGTTTAACCATATTTGGTAAGTCGCAAAACCGCAAATGTCACCTTGTACATTGGAGTAAGTCCTATGTTGAAATCAACATGTGTGACCTTCTGTCAGTTGCTATGGCAATGTAAGGAGCTTCAGGCTCTATTACTACTGCTTATTTGATATAAAAGAAAATGATTGTGTGCCGTTTTTAATGGAATTTGGATGAAAACACGGAGTCCGCCGTTTCTCAAGGTGGGTATGGCCATTATCCAGACAGGCCGTGTTAAATATCTACTAAGCTTTACTAGTCCTAATTCATGAATTGCATCCCAAAAATTTACCCATTCTTTCCAAATATTTTCAAACGAAATTTCAATCTCATGAATTGCCTGTGTGTGATATAACCCATTCCCTTGTCGTTGGATTTCCTTGTTCACTAACCTTGTTCACTCGTCTCTTCTACTGCATCAATTGTATGATTTATATAGTTTGCTTGAATTTCCATGTAATGTATTGTCTCTATTAAGTTCTTCTTAAGAATCCCAACATTAGAATTAATTTTTTCAATATCTTCTGAATCTGCTACTCTAAAAAGAAATTTTAATCCCTTCCCTACTATATCTATTGCTCCTCTATTTGATCTTGCACTTCTCCTCATCTAATGATAGGAGTAAATTTCTCTATCCAAAGTATTGACTGCCATCCTTAAACTTACACATTCCCTCTTCGTTCTAGCAATGTTGCATACATCAGCTTTTTCATCTAAACATATGTTTCTTAATTTCTGAGTGTTCATGCTCTCTTCTAGATTCTTTATAACTGTTCTCACATTCTCTAACTGAATTTGAAATTTGTCCGTCGGTACGTCGAATACTACCGTCCATCTGGCATTGGATAGTAGGAAGTTCCCTTGTTCCAGGAAGGCTTCTCCTGATCGAATGATCTTTGGTTTTCCTGCGACATTAAAGGCCATCGACAGTAACACTCACCTACAATGCTTTGATCATCACTATTCTGAAAACAGACTTGCACTATGGTTAGGTAACATGAATGCATTCACTGCTATATACAAAAATACTTAAAATAAGATATTAAACTAAAACTAAAGTACTGATGTACTTCGAAAATGAGTAACTGAAACTCCATCCTAGTCCATCAACTGAAGACGGATTATGGTTTACAGAATCTTCTGTGTTTCCTCAACGAGTACCTTGTTCGTGGGACTCTATCTCTATTTCTACTAGGGCTTATTTGTTCTCATTTCCCTTGCGATAGCTTAATCAACTTTATATCACTATTCTCAACTTTTACTCGTTCAACATTATTCAACCTTACTCATTTACAACTTTGTTCAACTTAAAACAGCTTTATTTATATCCATCTCAAGGCAACATTAATCAACTATTTCCACTTGACATATTTCACTTGTTGATCTCACTTATTTATTTCACATATCAACTCAATATTCTCTGTTATATGGCTTGCATAATCCTTAATCATCCCAACTTCCCGTGGGGTCAATGTATATTTCCTCAACTTAATTATCAACTTCTCAACTGGTCCTATGGGACTACATTTTACCAGGGAATCCATACCTTGCCTTCTGTCAGAGGGCATGTTCCCTTTAACACTTGGTCCTGGTTCAACCACTTCATCGTTATGATTAGACCCATTTTGGTGACTTCTCTTTGCGCTTCTTTTATGGTATTGCGACTCAGGACTGGCCGGGGAAAATTCTTGTTCTCTTCGACTTTCCTAACCGCTAAGATTTTTCTACTCTGTGCTACTGCGCTCTGGGCCTCTGGATAATCTCAAAATCGTAGTCTTGTAACTTAAGATTCCAATGTGCTAATCTCGAAGTTGGATCTTTGAAATTCATCAGCCATTTCAAAGGTCTATGATCTGTAATTATCTCAAATTTCCTTCCATTAAAATAACATCGAAAATGTTTAATAGCCCAAACCACAGCTAAGCATTCTCTTTCTGTGGTTGAGTAATTCTGCTCTGCTTTGTTCAGTTGCTGACTGGCATATGCGATGGGTAGTGCATGTCCCTCGACTTTCTGCGAGTGAATGGCATCCATAGCATATCCAGATGCATCTGTTGTTGGAATGAAGGGCTTCGTAAAATCAGGATAGACCAAAAGAAGTTTTTTAATCAGGCTTGTTCTCCATTTGTTATGAGCTTCTTGTTGCTCTTTTCCCCAAATAAATGAGATCCCTTTTTGGGTTAACATATTTAAAGGTTTTGCTATTTTTGAAAAGTCAGGTATAAACCTTAAATAATATCCAACTATTTCGATAAATCCACGAATTTCTTTAACTGTTTTTGTTGTTGGGAATTTCTCAATGACCTCAACCTTTGCTGGATTGGGTCTGATTCCTTCGTTTGACACCATACGTCCCAAGTATTTTACCTCTTGCTTCATGAACGAGCATTTAGTTAACTTAATCTTAAGTCCAACCTCTTCCAGACTTTTCAGAACCCTTCCTAAATTCACCAAAGCTTCTTCCTTTGTTTTGCCAAAAATAATTATATCATCCAGATATACGAAACATATTTTCCCATCTAAGCCGCGTAATACGACTTCAATAGTTCTTTTAAATGTTCTGGGGCATTCTTTAGCCCAAGTGGCATACGATTGAATTCATATCTCCCTTTACCAGGCACCATGAAACAAGTTTTCCTTTTGCTTCAGGTGCCATTTCCATTTGCTAATACCCACTTGCTAAATCTAAGGCATAGAACCATTTTGCTTTACCCAATTTATCTAACGTTTCATTAATTATTGGTATTAGTATGAGTCTGTTATAGTAGCTTCATTAAGTTTCTGATAATCATTGCGTATTCGTGTTTCTCCATCTTTCTTTTTCACCATTACAATTGGTGCTGACCAAGGGGATATAGAGGGTTCAATGACACCTCTGTCTTCCATCTTCTGAATTTCATTATTGAGCTTCTCCTGCTGTGCATACTGAACTCTGTAGGGTGCTTGAAATAACGGTTTATCATCTAGGGTATAAATGTGATGTTTCACAACAGCACAATCCCTCAATTCTCCATCTGTCCATTGTATCACTCTGGGATACTTACTAATAACTTTCTGAAACTTATTTATCCAAGTCACCTAAATCAGCTTGATCTAAGAGAACATCCAGGGTTTCCGCATTTCGCTTTTCCCTTAGTACTTCTGTTTCCAATTGTGCTGTACATGCTATACATGCACCTTCCTCTATGTGGAGATGCTTACCTGAAAAATTCTGCAATTGTACGGCAATTCTGCCGGTTTCGTCTACCATGCGTATACTTCTCTGAATGGTCAAATTCATTCACCCGAACCCTCTTAGTTTATCTATGACCCCGGAGATTGGTACTCCTGGTAGTTGGTTTAGGCATCCCTTAATCATGGCTACTTGGCCTGCATCCAGCGAGAACTTTTCCAAGCTCTGGATGAAATTAAGCGAGGTGAATTGAGGAGTGGCAGTTGGTGATGTTCCAAATCTAATTTTCTTCCATGGTTTTTCCCTAAATGAGAGTGATTTACCCATTTCGATAATGGCTCCCTGTTTTTCCAAGAAGTTGGCTCCAAATATCCCGTCAATTCTCCTCCCAAATAGGGCCTGATCAACAAATACACAAGGGTGCCAAAATTTCATTGTTCTTATCTTTAACATAAAAGTATCTTTACCTACCGCCTGTAATCTTTCTCCTGAAATTCCCCTATAGGTGGTACATGGTTCTTCCAAGGATGAGGTTAGGTTGTCATGCACACTGTCCCCACACAAAGTGTTACTTGACTTCCAGTGTCTACCAAAAAAGGGTAACTCCTCCTCCCTATCTTTACTGGTACTGTTACATCATCTGCTGGATGCTGTTTTGACCATCCCCCTAAATGCGCTACTGTGGTTTTCCTTGAGGGGGCGGATTGACAACTCCTCCTTGGACGATTTTTAGATGGGACCTGTTTGAGTTATTTTTACTCCAGCAGTTCCTTTCCACATGCCCCATTCTTTTACAATGGTTGCATTTCAGCGGGCGACATTCCCGAGCGTAATGTCACGCTGTGCCACAGCTAATGCACATCAACCTTTTATTCTTCTGGGCGTCTTTTCCGTTCTTTGGAAGCAGCTATTTACGTTATGCCCTACCTTACCGCAAATTTGACACACAACATTGCTTAGGTCCCGGCTTAGTGTCATTACCCTGTAATTCACTCAAGGCCTCTCTCTAGCTCCCGTGTTTCCATTACATGCACAAACTCGGTTATCCTTTCCTGAATCACTTGGACCCGTTGCACACTTTTCTAATTGTGCAATTCTATTCATTAACATGCTAATTTCTGCTGTCAATATAGGATTCCCATCCTCTGCTGCTCTGACTTGGCGGTATCCTCCTTTGAGTTTCTCATTTTCAGTCTCTTGGACTGCCAACTCTATTGCTTCAAGGAAGGTTTTTGGATTCCTTGATAGCACAATACGACCCATAGGGTCTCTTAGTCATGTTGTGTATTGTCCCAACAGCTGAGCTTCGTACAATTCTTTTGAAGCAGCTCTTTTCACGGGATCCCTTAGGATGTCCACGAAATACTTGTCAGCCAGCATTTGTAGTGTTTGCAAAGTCTCTTGGATGCTCTTCTTTCATTTGCATGCACGTTGGCTTGTCCCTTAATTGGGTGGTTGGATGTATATATGAGAATCTTTTAATTATTGCATCCTTAAACTCTTCAAATACCATAATGCTTTTAATTGCATCACTAAGAGCAAATTTTAAAGCCACTCCTGTCTTCTCACAGCGAGCAATTCTTACTTGTTGTTCATCGGACCAGTTGCCTAGCTCTGCAACATTTTCTACATGGTCAAAGAAGCTGTCTACATCTGTTTTGGTTCCACCATCGAAAAAGGGATTGAATGTATCAATCCTTGATGCACCATAATCGCTCTAGGGAGTATCCCTCTCGTTCTCTGTATAAATGAGGGTGGAATCCCCTTCTGAAAATGACAATTCGTCCTCGGAAATCTCGAATCTTTCTCTGGAATCACTGTTACCAAAGGAGGCAATCTAAGAAACACGTGGGGTTAAAGGTGAAGAAGCTGCTTGCATGCTTGGAGGGCTTGGATTGATTAACCTGGAATGTAATGTATATTTACTTTTTATCACTCACGAAAACCTCTTTTATTTGTGTCTTATTCTTCACAATTAGACATAGGACCGCGTCACACATAACACTAAGCTGTGGAAAACAAGTCAAAACAGTCGGAAATTTAAATAAACACCTTTTCCCCAGCTTTTCTTTACTTGGGACCCTTTGGTCCTTGGACAAAATGTTGGGGCCTTTTTGGCCCTTACCATTAAACTTAAACTCGAATTTTCCAGTTAGGTCTTTTTGGGCCCTTTTTATTTTGTTTGGGACCTTTTAGGCCCCTTTTAGGTCACTTGATAGGATTTGTCCAACTTCTTAGGAACAGGAAGTGCTACATCCAAACAGGAAGTAGTATTATTCAAGGTATTTTTCTTAAGCCAAGTGGTTTGACATGTCACTTGGGGTATGGGACATCAATTTTGACCGAATTTCAAAAGTGGGGGTGATTACAATAAAGTGGGGGTAATTAAAAACTCATCCCTTTCCTTACTTTTACAACTTCCCTGAACTGCCCTTACAATTTTAAGCATGCAGACACCTCACAACACCAGATTTCTCCAATTTTGCTAAAATGGGGGGTAGGGGCTTTAATTATGTAGTCAGTTGATAGTCCTCCTTTGTATAAGTCCAGTGATACCAAACATGCCCATAATATTGTTTGTAGTTTGCTCATATTTGTACCATCCAACACACTGTTCAATATCCTGTCTAAAATTCCAATGGACCAACCTCCCTCACGACATACTCATGACCATTTAGGCCCCTCCTGCTTTAATTATCCCACCGTTGCCACCGGGGATGGGGTGATTTCCCCACTGTCGTACTCCTCCGATTTCTCTCTCACTGCTGGACCAGCCGAAACTGGCCTCTCATTCACAGGAACATGGTTCTATTTTTTGTGGAGGTTTGCCGCACATTTGGGTATGCGGGGGCTGTTTTCACCCCTACAACTGCCCAGACCTTCCAACGGCAGCCAGCTCCTCCAGCAACCCTCCTGGGTCCGGCAGGGCTTTTCAACATGGCAGCGGTACCTCAGATGCCACCTATGGCATCACCACCGCTGGCTCCTTCTCCGCTTCCACACCTGCCCGCGTCCCCGTCGCCATTAAGCCCAGCTGACTCCTCCCAAACAAGCTCTGTGCAGAGCTTGCCGAGTGAAGAGGGTAATGGTCGGATAACCCACCTCGTGGTTACCCTGTAATCACCGTGGGGTGATTACAGGCTGCTGCTCTTTTGACGACCCTCCGACTGGTGTGCTCTTTTATTCCCCCTCCCGGTAAGTGTTTCATTGCTGGTTGTTGTTTTCCTTTTTTTCCCTCTTTTACGACCCTTTTCCTCGAGTTGTTACATATAATATGGATAAAGATGAAGGTAAAATCAGAAAAATCGTTTTTAAGCCTAAAAAATGCAATTTTACTGTAAAAAATTCATGTTTTTGCTGGAGAAAAATTGAATTTTTACCACAGAAAAATCAGATTTCCCGAAAACACAATTTTGCTGCAGAAAATTCGTATTTTACTGAACAAAAAATTGCATTTCACCACAGAAAATGGAATTTTGAAAGCAGAATAATCGGATTTCAAATCCCGAAAAATGCAATTTCAGAAAAAAATTGCATTTTTGCCAAAAAAAATTCAGATTTTCAACCGAAAACTGAAATTTTACTACAGAATGATTTCACTTTCATCGTAGACAAAATGTATTTTCAATGGAGAAAAATTGAATTTTTACTACAGAAAATCTGTATTTCTGATTGAGAATAATTACAATTTCAAGGTAGAAAAATTGAATTTTTACTACAGAAAATCTTGTTTCTACTGTAGAATTTAAAAAATCTGAGAATTGTATATGAATCTGAAACTTAGCAATCTTAAGATTTTTAATCTTTCTTGACTTTTTCATAGAAAAATGGACATAATATCAAAGCTGGCCGAAAATTCTGAAATCACTCTAAAATTCCAGGTTGTTTTTGTATGAAATTTCAAATTTCCTTGCATACTGTTATTAATTTATGCAAAAAATTATGAAATTGTGAATTCATGGGGCCAAACACTAATGTGACCGTTCTGCTTTAGGGATCGATTACTTTAGGGAATCCGTTGTGTGTGAAGCAGTACTGGTGTGACAGGACGTATTTGCATTTGACATGACGATTCATCAAGGCTCGGATGACATTTCATATCAAATTTGGCCAAAAAATGTATGTTGGCAGAGTGAAAAACTGTTCCTTCTTCTCTATTTTACCCCCTTCCCCCTCTTCATTGTCAAAAAGTTGGCCACCTTACAAACTACAAACAGCATGGTAGAGCTGCTGCTTCATTTATTTGTATAAATGCTTTCAATTATCTAAGTTCTTCTATTCAGCCCTAGCTAGCAGTTTTTATGAGCACTCAACTTGATAATCATTTCAATAAATGCATACACTGTAAGAATTTGTTGTTGGTTATTTTTGTTGTTTTTCATGTTGTTTAGTGTCTTTAAAAGTTTTACTGGAAACAATTTGCCATGCTTTTGCATCATTTTACAAGTATTGAATAATTTTGAATTTTCATACTAAATTATTCACTACTTGCTTTGAGCAGGGTAGAAGGCAAAATATATGTTTGCCAACTAGTAGTAGCCAATATGGGTCAAAGGAATTTTAAAATAATTTTGCAATTTATGGAAACAATTACCAATTTACATTTTATAGCAACTGATGAATCTTAAACATAGGCAAAACAGTTCAAATTAAACGAATGTGATTTTTGCCCGCAAAGCTTGCATCGCTGCAGTTTGGATGGTTGCAATGTCATCAAAATAACATCTTTTTAGTGTTGTTTTTAACTTTGAGAAAAGAAAAAGTCACATGGAGCCAAATCTGGTGAATAAGGAGGGTGGTTGATCACACAGACTTTGTTTTTGGCCAAAAATTTGCACACAACTAGTGTCGTGTGGCTAGGTGCATTATAATGCAGCAGTGACCATTCTTCTGAGTCCCGATATTCTGGTCGAACACGACTAATTCTGGCAATCAAATGCTTCATTATACCAAGGTAGAACTGTACATTGACTGCTTGAGCAGTTGGTACTACCTCATGATGCATGATCCCCTTGCTATCGTAGAAAACGATGAACATTGTCTTGTGGCGACCATAGACGGACTCTATGGTCGGCCCCAAGCCGCTGGTCAAAGCGCCATCGCGACCACGTTTTGAC
>JAQGAE010004155.1:0-13259 GCA_034696685.1 Julus scandinavius
TTTTAGATTTAAAAAAAAAAATAAGTTACATGTATTTTGCAACTTACTGCACAGGCTACCAATTAATATTTCGAAAAAAAATTGCTTTTTTTGATATTTAACCTTAGACGGCCTTTGATTAAAATATTGCTCAAATTAAATTCATGGTTCTATCCCCTGATAACCACCTCTATCAGTAATTAATTTGGAATAAACTGAATAAAGCAATGTTTCGCTTCATTGAATTGTTTTATATTGGTAGCTTGTGAAGTAACTTACCTACGGACTTCCATTAAATATACTCCCATTCTGGATCTTCCTTGCTGCAATTGTCGGTCAATTTAGGAGTCGATTTTTTCTCCCTCTCGATCCCCTGGCATTTATTGGCTACGTTAATGTCTTAAAAGTAATTAAAGTTGCTCGTAAAATGGCAAGAATTCTCCGCAAAGCAGTCGTTATATCAAGAAAGTTATGGCGATTGATTCCGACGTTTTGGTGAAGCTGTTCCGTTAGTCGTCATCCGGAGTTGATGTTTGGGCTAGAAGTGCCAGTAGAACATGTCAGATTCTTTGTAACATCAGAACGCCCTCCACTCTAAATTCCAATCATCTTTTAAGTGGCATCTGACATCTCGGAGAAGGTCGCACCACAAACAGATAATGTTAAATCTTCCTGTTTTAAGACAAACTCTCCCGAGATTTTGTAGTTGCTTGGCAAGAATTGGAATTCGGCTCAACAAAAGTCAGGAGCTTGCATGAGAACCACATTTAAGCACGGACGGTTGTTTGCAGAGCCGCAGAAGCCGCACTGACCTCCGTCCGTTAGTAGCGAGCAATGAATTACGAGTGTTCACAGTCAATTGGTGGGTGCACCGCTCTTTGGTGCCCCATCCTCGTCCGGCAGACTACCGCCCGCGTGGCTGGGCTTCTGGATGTGGCCAGGGGTGGCCGAGGAGTTGCTGGGCACAGTGCTGTTTAGTACAAGAACAGGGGTGCTGGTGGAAGATGCGAAGACTGTGGCAGCCAACGACTCATTAGCCGCCAAGGTGGAATTTTGAGCCACAGACTGCGTTTGTTCGATGTTTGTACCAGGACTTGTTTTGGCTGTTGTGAGGCTTGGCGGTTCTGCCGGCCCAGATGGTAACGGCGGAAGTGTCTGGTTGTCTGCGCGTATTTTGCTAATTTGTTCTCGCAGCGCATCCATCTTGATTTTCAGGGAATCGGAATTTTGCTTTATCACCTGGTAAGATGACGTGAGGTCCTTGATCGACGAGAGAAGTTCCTGAAAAGGATGGACAGCAGAGACAAGATAAATATCATGTTTAAGGGTGGATAAACTAGAATCAAGTTTAATAAAAGAGGACATCTTTTTGAAGCACAGCATTTGGAATGCGTCATGATTAATTATGATTATAAAGCGTTTAATTCACATTTGGAAACGTTTTACAAACCTTGATCTTGGCATCCTGTTGACCTAAAGAAGAATTCACATAGCCAGTGACGGTGTCATGAATAATGGCAGCCAAGTTGATGCTCAGCGTTTCATTCAAGTCCTGCAGCTGACCCTTTGGTAGTGCCTGGCTCTTCGCTACCAATGCCACATAAAGCTGTGTCAAATTGTGCACATAACTAAGCAGGGTTTCGATTGTTATACTTCCATTCGTGTCTCCTAAATGTGGCAAATTCTCAGGCAGGATTTTATCTACCTGAAAATTTCAAGGAAATGATGTTATCAACGCGTTTATATGGCATACGAAATTAATAAGACCATAAGAATTTCACATAAAACTTAAGGTAATTACGTGTAAACGATGTTCGGTTAAATTTAGCCTAAGCAAAGAGGATAATTAAACTTACGTGTCCTTCGAAAGTGGCATTTATCATCGACTTGACTTGTGTTTGAACGTCTTGCAGAACAGCTGCCGTGATTGAGGACGTGTTCAGAGATGCGACCTCAATTTCTATGATTCGCTGTGTTAAGTTTTGAGCCAATGTTTGCAGGTCAGTAATGATTTTCTGAAAAGTTGTGGTAAAAATAATTCAGAAGATAGAACGCTTTCAAGTTTGAGAACTTCATAAAGATAAAACTCACATGATGCTCATGCAGATCTGCAAGTGACCACTGCAGTTTCTGCCAGATTGAATTATTAGTTTCTGCAAGAGTTTCCTCTAGCCTACTGATGTCCTGCAATGCAACCAATGTGGTTTTTTTATAATCATTGAAACAGAGTCTGAACAGCACAACTGCATTTTAGTCTAGTTTGTCTATGTATTTGGCAACTCATGAATATGAATCAAAAATTATTTCATGTTATTTTACCAGTGTGAACATAATCCACATATTACTAAGCACAATATTCCAGAAATAATGGAAATGATGTAATCTTTTTTAATATGCTATTAATAAGGGTGCTGATTAGGGCCGGCACCACACGCTCAGCCCGAGTGGGTAGTAACTTAGTAAGATAAAGATGCCACCCCCTTCCCCCGATCTCCACCGTTCAACACTAAGGTCCCAAGTGGGTAATTACCCACTCGGGAATTCTTCGAGTGGGTAGTACTACCTATACTACCATAGGCTGGCACCGGCCCTGGTGCTGACCCAAACTACTTACGATATTTCCATTGAATGTCGTTGTCTTGTTATCAGTAAGCCTTCTCTGCTCCACCACCAATGCATCAACTTTTTTCTGGAAAAGCAACCAAAACATGAGCACATTTAAAATTTGAATAGACCTTTAATTATTTTAACCTCACAAGGATTTCTTCATGTCCGTGGTTAAAATAAAGTTGAATTAATTGCAGTAATTTATGGGAAATACCTTTAAGGTATCCACTTCAATTTGTAGCTGTTGTTTTTCCTTATCACTTTTGTTTAGCTGATCCTTCAACGGCGTCAAGTTAGATTGAAGATCGCCGATTTGGCTACCCATCAAGGCAACACTCTTTAAAACAAAGTAACGCATTTTTAAAAAATGCAAATGTCTGTACTTCAGCAGACTGTTAATACAAGAAAATGGATGTGTCATTACCGCATAAATGGAGCTCACTTCAACTGGTAGTTTTTGTAACTGGGGCGCTTCTGCAACGCTTTTCTGGAGATCAGAAGCCGTCTTTGTAAGTGTGGCCAACTTTAAATGACCAAGAGGAATTTAGACGCAGTTTTACAAAAGAAATGAGTAAATCAGATTTTGGAATTCCTTTGGCTTACCTCTGTTAGCATCGTTTCTAAGGTCTTATTGAGTTGAGCAACATCGTCTTTTAAGGCAGTGTGATTTTTCTGCAGTCCATTCAGCTGCGAATGAATGCTGTGAAACTCTGACGCTGTTCCTTTGTTGTTTTCCTCCACTAAAAGATAGCCGAAAAATATTCTCTAAAATACATTTAATTTTATTCACATTTTGAAAACCACAAATCCCAACTAGAGAAAACTTATACCTAAATGTAACAAAACCCAAAATTGAAAATAGAAGGAAAAATGCATTTTTGAAAATGTGAAATTAGTTTTCTAGTGCATTCTTGGTTGTAGTTTTTTTCAGTGACCTGAACCAATGACAAGAGTAAATAATCTGGAAAAACTAAATATTTTTGTATCTACATGTACATTTAAAAAAATTTAAACTGCACTATATTAAACTCCAATTCAAATATGGCAAATGTCAAGTTGTAAAGCTCTCTGTTGTGTCATAAAATCTACTTTTGTGCATTTTGAAATATTGCTCATTGTAAACAACCTAGAGATATTCCGTAATAGACGCAGATATTATAAAATTGAATTGATATGAAATAAAAGCCAAGGTGGAACGAAGTTAAAGCCATCATAAAAACTCCCAGCAAAAACTAACTCAACAATGAATTTTTAAACATATCATTTGATATATGACGAGCAGCAGCTGATCTTTAATTAATAATTTATAATACTGCTTTTCACCTGAACAAACAATTGTAGTATATAAAATAATCTACGTGGCAACCAGAAGTATGGCAAAACAGGTTGCAAGTTTCTCACACAACAAAACACGTACTCAACACGAGTAATTTCCCGCTTGGCAGTAGTCGATATAGTCTATTTTTGTAAAAAAAATTAATGAACTAAACTGTTTCTATTTCCTTATTAGATTTTCCTAAAATTTCTCCCTTTGGTTCAAAGTAGGTGAATATATGTTTATGCTAATAAAAAAAATTGCAATCTTTGATAGTTATATTATTTCTTAAATCCCCAAAACATACCAACAGTTTAATTCAAAACAGTTCACTGACAGTACTGATTTCCATCTCAGAAACCGCATGCTCAAATTATGAACCTACATGTATTTGGCTGAGAACAGTTCATGTTCATGACACGGGAATTCAAAAATTTAAAAAAGTCTAAAATGATAATTTAAGGCGTAAAATTCACGTCTGCATACCATTTGCAAACTATGCAATCATCGATTATTCAAAATTTGCTTGGCATCCCAAAACCCAGAAATGGGCTCGGTCCATGAAACACTCTTGCAATTCCCTCACTGCATCTGCTGTTAACTGCAAAAAGAGCACACTTCCCCATTTGTGCAAATGCTGGTCGACAAATGGGAATTGCTAAATGAAACCATGTCCTAGGTAAGCATAAGCCAGATGCATTAGTCTGTGACGCCCGTGTCACATTATCTTAATTAAATTTGCTCATTCTGCAGTTGAACAACAAACATTATGGCAGTAGTTAGGTCAAAACCCAGGGGCGACATCGACTTTCGGAACAATCTCATCATTACCTCGTGTGGATATGTCGTTTAATGCGATAAAATATGAAATTGTAATGCATTATCAGTTAGCTAATGAATGATAGCTCTTAACAGCTACTATATGTACAGTTTAAAAGCCCTAGAGAGCAGTCTGCAGGAGTCACTCTTGGGATAAGACCCCACAAATTCATTGCTTTATGAAAAAGTTTAAAACTGGGGTTACATATAATGTTCGAAAAGCTTGAAATGTAATTTTTTTATCAAAATTATTGTCCAATATTGTTAGACAACATACTGTATGCGCGACAGGAACAATCAAATAATTCTACACTGTGAGTCATAAAAAGTTGGGCCCAATAAAAAAATCACAAATTGATGAAAAATGCTTCGATTTAAATAAAATTTGGCACTTACATAGAACAATAGTGGAGGAACAAAAATTGAATTATTAAATGTGTTGAAAATGTTTTCCGGTGGCCTTTACACAAGCCTGGAGTCTAACGCACCATTCTTTGATTGGCGAATCGATTATACGCCGGTGGAGTTCAATCCAAGATTTCTTAATTCGTAGTTTCGAGTCGTCGATATTATTAATCTTCGATTTGTAAACCTTTTCCCGGAGAACTCCCCAAATTTTCTAGTCCACTGGATTCGAGTCCGGACTGTTTGGTGGCCAGTGGTTGGGTTCGATGAACCGTGGCTTTTCTCGTTGCAGCAGTTCAACTGTTTCTCGAACCCGGTGAGCGGGCGCACCATCTTGTTAAAAAACGAAAAAATCCGAGATTTGTCTCATCTCCGGAAGATTTTTGTTCCAACACAATTATTCTACGTAAGAGCCAAATTTCACTTAAATGGAAGCTTTTTTCACGAAGTTGTGATTTTTTTTTAATGGGTTGCACTTTTTTATGACTACCGGACAGAGTCATTGTCGGTCAGCAATCCTATGCCCCTTACATGATGTAACCAACCCATCATTTCTATGAAGTCGAACAGATACTCATCTAAATCAATAAATGGATTAATGTGAAGCAATACCGTTGAACGAAAATAAATTTGGTTGCTTCTTCAGCTACCTCGCGAAAACCTGTAGCATTGGCACATCCAAAGTGTAAAATGTACAGAAAAACTTCCTTGAATTAGCACAAAGGTACCAAGCTTCATACCTTGTCGCAAATGATCCCTGAGGAGATCCACTTCCTGTCTGATACCGAACTGCATCCAAATGAGAATCCCAGATCCCACGACGCAAGCCGTCACCAACGTTAGTGTACACAGAGGTGCACAAGCCGTGCACAATTTGGAGAACCAACCACTCCTACACCATCACGTAACACAAGATTACCATTGTTAACCACCTTTAAACGCTGCTCAACATGAGCAACCAGAACAACAGCAATGGGCAAAGCAAAGGACATTGCAAAATAAGCAAAGGTCTACAGGATACATCAGTGTTGTTTTCCAACAAAATCAGATCACGTTGACAGTTCAACTTTAACATTGCAAACAGGTTAAAGTAGAGCATCACAAACCATAGAAATATGTAATTGGAAGTTAAATAAATGAGCGTCCAGTTGTTGCTCAAAATGCTTGCTGTAATGCATTATTTCATATAGAGTTTATGGACATTATAGCAAGATACACAATAGAGATTTTCCAGAACGAAAACCAGCATTATATGTGACATAATGAAAACGTCATCAGATGAATGCAGCATTTACAAAAATTATCAAACGCATGTTTATGGACATTAAAGCTAAAATGTATGGTATTATGCAGCCAGCCATTATGATAAAAATAGGGGTGACAATCCACAAATACAGGCGATTCAAAAACGTCTGGCACAAATTCAAGGGCAAAGTCTTTGCACCCACAATAATATTTAACAAAAATAGATGTTATAAGTCCCATTCTTTTGACGCTCAATGTCATTAATGTGTTGATTTTACTAGGCTTCAATACTTGAAAACATTAGGAAACTAACATTTTAAAAAATATGAGTAAGCTTGTGGAAATTCAGGAGAGAAAAAAAAGTCTTGCCAAATTGAGGTTTCTATATAACTGAAAGTTTGTTGATGACAAAAGAGTCACTACTATTTCAAATTTATTTGTAGCTTAAGTGACGATATATGGTTATATGTTGTATTTATGTACAAGTATATAGGCTACCTTATATATCATAAACAGAATAAACGAGGTACCATAACCTTGGTTACTTCAGAAATAATACCACATTTCGACTCATGTACCGATCGAATTTCGTATGTATTATTTGTGTAATAAAATATTCATTGCCTGTATTAACTTGCCGTGAAGGTGTTGTAACTGGTTTAACATACATGTATATAATCACCTTGACAGGCTTAACTTTGCAAGTTTAAGAAAGACAATAGAAGGATAATACGGAATTAGATTAAATTCAACAGTATACCAGACCTCTAAAATCCATAGGCATAGATTACTTGCACGTATATCTTGAATTGTTTGTTGAAGACAAACTGACTTCAAGGATAAAGTTAAGTGGCAATTAAATTAATTTCCTGGAACGACAACACTGATGTATTTTACAGACAATCTGCATTTTGCATATACGTACCGTCTTTGCTTATTTTGTATTTAAGCCAATGATCTCCATGTACATATCAATTATTCAAAGATAACATAGTTATTTCACTGATATGTTATCAAACACAATCGCCAGATAAGTTTTACACTGGGTTGAAGAATTTATCTACAAATTTTGAAAATTTGTTTTGCACGGCTTTTTCCTATTGACATTTTTTAAAAAACTTTTTGGATAAAAATTGTTTAATAAAAACTACATTTAAAAAAAATATATATATATATTTTTGGCAGTATAATTTATTCATTTATTTTTGAAAAACTAAAATAGGTTGTTGTAAAGCAAATTTTTGTTGCAAAACAACCGTAAAATAAATTATTTAAGAGTGAGAACTTAGCAAAAACATAATAATCATATTTTTTACAAGTATTTTCAATAGTTAACAGAGTACAAAACCTTTTAAAGCTTGAAACAATCGCCTCAACATTTCCAAGTCCCAAATGGCTTGATGTGCTCTGTTAAATAAGTTAATGTTAATGTAATAATCGCCTTATTATACAATGTCCCAACCATTTTTCACTTAAACGTATAAATGAAAGTCCTTAAGGGATCTTAACATGATTTTGTACAAGAAGCTGTCGGAGGCACTTCGGATTAATCCTATCACAGGAAACCGTAAATGGAGATCAGAGGCCGAGTTGAAGGGGAACACCGGATTTTCATCCAAACACCAAGAACAACTGTAATCTTCTTTGACATTTTCCCATGACAAAAGTAAGGCCCGTCTTAACGACAAATTCGATTAAAAATGACTAGCAACAACATCAACAACAACAAAATGAATAAGTTCCAACACCATGGAATAAATTTTTGATTACAGCACATGACAATTGCAATGCACGTAATTGTATTTTCGCTTCTAGTAATATCATTTACATTATGACATTTGTTTTGTAATTTGTTATCGTACTTTATGATATATCAATCCAAAATCGACTCACGCTCCTGGGTGACGCGTCTCAACGTGACACGAATACCAGATTAGTGTTTCAAATCCTTTAAAGAGGTCATGAAGATAAAAAAATGCGAAAACCGTGAACTGTAGTTGTTAAATTTCCAAAATTTCTCCAATTAGCAATAAGAGGCATCCTCAATACACAAAACTAAGATTTGCGTATAGTCCAGGAATTCAGTGGGGTTATTTTCTTGATCAAGATGCTAAAGTGGAAAATTCTAGATTATACTGTACAGTCCAGAAATCCATCACCATAATAACTGTCCGGACCTTCAAAACTTTTTCCCCGTACAAAAATTCTCCCCCACGGAAAGTCATATATACCTACTGATATTATTGAATAAGTTGAATTGAATTAGATATAATTTGAAAATAACATTTTAAAGATCAGTAGATCGAGTATCAATCCCCAATTT
Organism: Julus scandinavius; assembly: GCA_034696685.1. Lineage (NCBI taxonomy): Eukaryota > Metazoa > Arthropoda > Diplopoda > Julida > Julidae > Julus > Julus scandinavius. The sequence continues at coordinate 8,694 of JAQGAE010004155.1, forward strand.
ATGTTTCCTGATTTCAACTATTTTCTTGGATGTCCTCTTAAAAAAACCCCTTTAATTTCCCCATAGCTAGTCCCGACATTTTGACATGGCAACTGAATTTTGGCAATTTTTTTTTGGAAATCTGCTCACGTAGATATCCAGTATTGTTACCGTGCGTGGTTTTGGTAGTTTTAATCTGGTAAACACCATGCAGGAACCATTCTGGTACCACCAGGAAGACAGAACATGAAGGCTAGATTTTTCTGGAAATGACCGGTGTTCCCCTTCAGAAGGCGTTCGTAACTGGGGGAGTGGTGAGAATTAAAGATTCTGATGTAGAAATCTGAACCTTACTTTTTGGGTGCAAATTTCCTAGCCGGCATCACCGCAAATTCCTCCGTGTCCGTGGAGTCTGAATCGACGCGCAGCAGTTCGTGGCTGGACACGGAGCCTCCGCTGGGCTTCTTCTTCACCTTGCCGTTGGGCACCAGAGCGTCCAATTCCTTGCGTTTCTTCATTTTCTTGCTCGTTTTCTGAGCAACATTAATCCTGGCCGATGAATCCAGTTTTAATCCACTTTCACCGCTTTTTTCTCCACGATCCTCTCGTTCACTGCGTTGATTTCTGGTGTTCGCGTTCTGCGTTGACGCACTTGGCAGCCATCCACGAAGCAGCCATTCGGCTTTGGAAAACAGCCAGGAGTGATGAAGGCTTCGGAAAACAGAACGCTACAGAAAATCGATAATCTTCCTATTGGTCGCTGGTGACACACGTGACTGCGGCTGCGTTACTCGGGAACGTTCCAAAAGTGATGGCTGCTGTCACTGCACGTGCACCTGCACCTGCACTGCCGTTCCAAAATATTTGTTCTTTTTTTAAAGTTACTATTCCACAAAATTTCAATAGCATATTTTCACATTTTTTGTACTATATACTGAATCTTTTTCAAAACTTTATCATGGTGTATTTTGAGAAACGATGATTGATAATGACAGTGCTTTGCGAAAATTCAAAAAAAGTACAATTGGCAGCGAGTCTCGTGTAATGTCATGTAAAAGGTCGATTTGTGAATGCGTTGTTATTATAGCCTTCATCATGATACCATGAGGTGCTAAAACAATCATGAATAGAGGTACAACAAAGCTATTTTTAAGACAAATGTTTATAAGGATCCTCTGAATTGTATACCACTTTTCATGATTGTTAGAGCACTTGATGGAGGCTTTATTATTAAACGAATCAGTACGGATGCTAAATAAAAACTCGCTGTCTTTTCAGATTCAGAAACAGTTGAAGTTTGATTGAAAAAAAAACGTATGAAATTACGAGAAAAAGCAGAAATTTTAGGGGAATATTGTGATTTTTGGAGGTAATCATTGTATGTGTTCTTATATCTTGCTTTATTTAAGAAATTAAATAAGCAGAATGTGACAGCAAGAAGATGTACAGGAAGTAACAGAAACAACCAACCATTTTGCAGATTAAACCTTAGCACTGTCTAGCTTTACTATGTACATGTAAATGCAAAATGTGTAACGTAAGACCAACAACGTAAACAAAATGCTTACAGATATGAATGAAGAATGTAAATATTTTATTCTTCATTCGTTTCGTAATAAATCGTGCGCAAATAACCAATTCTTTTTCCTTTTCAAGAATTCATAACAATTTCCTTCACGACCAACAGTTTCCAACTGATAAGAAATTAGTGTCAAGGCAAAACAGCATACTGTTATCGTGGTTTGTTTATTGTTCACTGATACCAATATGGGATTTAGACATTTCCAGAATAGAAGAAAACATGGAAATCGGGGTCTGACGCCATTTGTTAACCATTTAAAAAATCGCCCAAAACCAACAGGCAATATCAATTTGTTATAATCAGCTGTGGCAATGTATTCAGCTGAGTTCCCAATTCGCAAGTAACCAAACATGACATCATCCTGAAAATTAGAGTAGCTGACCTGCTCTGAATCACGCAAGGAAATATGCACGTTATTTTCACGTTTGAGCCAGTGGTACGGTGCACACAGGATATTATATACGCGGATAAAAATGACCCAAGCACGTAAACCACCCTGTAACCCGGAAATTAAGCAAACACGGTTTCCCACTTACAAGGTTAAATAAAGAGTTGACGGAATCCTTGCACAACATGGCACTTAAAAACTTTTTTTTCAAAATATAATTGAATAAATAAGCAAAGCTGTGATGTAATTTGGAGGAAGGTATCTCACTATTAAAATTCAGCAGCCTCGTATTATGCACAGATTCTCGCAATTCTCTGCTCTATATAGTAACTGCTGTGCACTTTACGATACAGCACAGCACATCAAACAGCCACGTGTATATGTATGTATGTAGCTGTTCAACAGCAATGGTGGGAAAAAAACACCTGCTCACACATTTCTAAATCAACATTTCTGATATACCTGTCAGCCACCTAGCAGAACGCATCTATTATTCATGTCTAAGATAATGGAATTTTACTAATCACCCGTTTCGCAAAGGAATATTAAATTAAAGTGGGAGTAAAAAGTTGAGTAGGAACAGTAATATCAGCAATTCCATTTGAAATTGCATTTATTGAAAAGAATGACTAAACCATTATTTTGGGGCAAAAATACCTGTAATGAAGTATTTTGGTCTAAATGATTAGTCATTTTGATTGACACAGACATACAAGTAGTACCTCATTAACTAAATGACCATTGCAATTAAAGAACACCATTTAAAAAGTACAAACATTTGTGATGTTTTCCCCCAAATTTAAATAGTTATTATTATACTACACATTTCCTTTATCTTTAAAAATTGAGAATAAATAAGTTGAACCTAATCGGAAATGAGGGAAAATATATTCTACGCTTATGATTATATGATGTATAAAAAAAACTGCAACACCCCTTGTAATTGCTAATATCATTGCTATGCACCACATTGTTGCCAACAAAAATGCATACTAAAAATCTGGCTTACACAATGAAACAATAGAAGGTCACTGAAATAGTGTAGGTATCTGATTCTTAACCAGAGAATTTGCAGTTGCACAAGTAATGCACTAAAAAATTTAACACACTTTTAAAATATTTCTTTCTGAAAAATACACACATTTCCTATTCTTTATAAGGCTACTTTTAATTCAAAAGTTTCGCTATATCCAGCGTTTCCAGGTTTTTCTTTTCATTCACTAATTGAATTCTTAAAACTAACACACTATAATCCATCATCTATGATTCCATGGCAAGTGTGTATCTTGTATTATAGGTTACCACAATACTTGGTCATTTCTTTAATGACGTAAACCCTCTCTGGGACTTACCTTGCAAGTATTGTTTCTTCAGTTCATCCACTTTGATGAGGAGGGTGACGGCCAGCCACACGGTGATCCCTAAGCCAATGGCCACGACTAAAACGCCGAGGATCTTGAAAACAAACACCGCAGAGCAGCCCCTGACGTGTCTAATGCCATTGGGCCGTGCCGTGATGCTACCGGTACGAAATTTTCTGAAAGCAAAATGGGAATAACATTAGCAAAGAAAATAGGGTAACATATCACAAGACTTGCACTAGCTGAGCTATATGTTCATGAAAGGTATCCCCCGACCCCGTACTATAAGGCAAGGTTCGCTTAATAATTTATTTCTGGTTTATAATAAAAATCAAGGAGAAAAAGCATAGAAAAGGAGTTTAGGACCAACTATCGTCGTGGAAAGAGATTGGTTCATTCATAGGACTTCAAATGGACCAGATAGAACGGGGAAGCGCTTCCCATGGCACCATTCTAGATGCCACGGGTTGACAACACTCTTTTTAATATCATCCAGTTTAGGATCCTATATGATAATGACCAACATATGTTCACGAAGACAGTAGTTACGTGCTTCTTGACTCACTCCTGTTCTAAACACCTATTTTCAAGCAAAAGTTGCATATTAAAGATGACCGCTAAAGATTAACAAGGACATAGGATAAAACACGTCTATAACTAAAACCATATGGACTTCGTAATACCAATTCGAAGTTTGCATGGTCAACCTTTGGCACTGGCTCATCCTAACTAGATTTCGGCAGCCTGTGCAGGCCATTCTAACAACCATAAACTAAGGTCGATCTCATAGGACAGAACACATTGCTGAAAATTGAGTAAAGGTGATGAAACTTACTTCTTAATTTTTACTTTACGCCTGGGGATGGTGAACTCCGGGATATCGGACCCAGAATCACTCCCCGACAGGCCTAACAGCTTGAAACTTTCTTTACGGTTGTCCGAATTCATTGGCGAAAAAAATAGCTGCGCCTCTCACACAATAAAGAAGTCAGGTACACCAGAATCCGTATTCGAAGGCACGACACCATCTCAGTTATTAAAAAATCGAAGATATATTTAACATCTGAAACATCGTTTCAGAACTTCTGCTCGTCAAGGGGGCCGCCATCTTTGAAAACACCAGCGCCATCTAGCCAAAAAGCAATCGTATATCAGCGGGAAATTTAAAACTTATTTCCTAATTAAGGTGAATCACAACCCTATCACTTTCAATGGGTGAAATTTTAAAACACAATTACAGCCAAACAAAAAGAGAT
>JAQGAE010004156.1:0-13259 GCA_034696685.1 Julus scandinavius
AAAGAGGAGTACGAAAGAATTCCCCAGGAACATATCAACAATGCCATGAGGTCATGGCCAAAAAGATGTTTTTTGATTTGAAAGAATAAGGGAGCTCAGATTGAAAATTTCAAGTAATTCGGTAGAGCCATTATTTTTTTATTCAATGTCAAAGTTGTAACCTATCTCAATGCATAGGGCTGTAATTATTTAAAGCTAGTTCACCTGTTCTTTAATCAATTTTTCAAATGAATCATTGATCATTAACTCACTATGCCATAATAGGATGTTTTCTTCTTGTAAAACTTCTGTATCGTACAGGTAGTGCAGGAGATTTATCAAACTGGGTGAGAAGCTGGTACGACCAATAGCATATTCCTGGTAAATATAACATTAGTACTTTATTTTAATTTCTAATAAACTATCATTTAATCTCAAGCCATGAAAATTACCTTTATTGCGTTGAGCAAGTCAAGTTGTGATTCGCTATTCTTTATGTAGTTTTTTATAAGGACCATAAACTTTCCTAAGATCTGCAAGTTAATTATTTTTATATAATTGGAAAATATTTATATTACAATTTCATTTTTTCAGAGAAAATTCCTGGAAAGGAACTGGATTGCAACATATGATGGTTAGTTTGAACTTTGTCATACTTCTGGGTAGTGAGAATGGGTCTTTAAAGAAAAATTAGGAACAACTGCTTACATGTTTTAATTGAATTAGATACTCTTTTGGCTGCAAATCCACCTTGCTTAGACAACCAGGGATTTCCAATATTGATTTAGTAACAACATGGTTGACCTCAGTTATGGTCATGTTGTATGCATATCTAACATAGTAAAGGCATATTTTATAATCTTCCATTTCAATTTTGACCTTAGACAAATTACTTACTTTAAGGAATTTATTTCTAAAATGAGATTATCGCACGTTAACTTTTCCTCTATGCCTCGAAGCAAAGTATCCAATACCTCAAGATAAAATGCTGCAAAAAAATGGAAGAAATTAAGCAGGGGGCTTACAAGAAATTGCAAATTAATGCTTAATAGAAATGGTATAATTTACCGTTTGTATCATCTATTTGAGGAACATCTTCATCGGAGTCTTCTTCGCTACTTTCATAAACATCTAAGACTCGAGTCATTTGCCAGGGATCTTGGTCCCCTTCTTCACTGCTATCATCTAATATAGAATAGATTATTAAATATGATCAAAAATTAAATGAAACATTTTTCGATTAATTCAAACGAACCTTTCGGCTCTTCTTCTTCGCTTAGTACAAAACTATTCTTTACTTCACTGTCAATCTTAGCCTGAAAGAGTTGGAATTAGTTTTTTTTTTGTTTTTGCTTGTTTTCAACCTTACTTCCATAAATTATTGCCTTACTTTTGTTGGTATCACGCTATTGAAGATAACTGCCCCTTTTTTACAAACAACTCCATGCGATAAAATTGCCATTTCTATCTTGCAATCATCCTGAATTTCAACGTTGTTCCAAATGTATGCATTTTTCAAAATAACGTTGTTACCTAGAAATCGAACCATGAATGGATTTTATTACACTTTCGTGCTAATAACACAGAGGTTTCTTGTAATTTTTAGTATTGAAATAATTATATAGCATACCAATTATGCAATTGCGCCCAATTACAGATTGGGAGATCACAGTTGAGGCTCCAATTTTTGTGCCACTGCCAATCACTGCATCTTTGACAAGCTTGCAGCTTCTGTATACATTTATCCCACAATTAGAAAACTATTAGCTTCTCATTATATATGAGCCGAGAATCAACTCGTACGTAAGATTCACCTGGCCAGAGTAACATCTTGGTGCTTGTAAATGTTGTGTCGCGAGTGAACGTATGCTTCCTTGTTGTCAACGACAAACAAATCAGGTACGAGTGGAAATGTCCAACGATTGATAATATCGTGACTGCGATAGATAAGAAAAACATTTTAGTTATTTCGCAATAGTACGTGTACGTGGCTTAGTGACAGGCGATTTTATTTCACTGTACCTGAGAGCTTTGTACATGTGAAGATTAGAAACACGAGCTGCATATTCTTCGTCAATTACGTGCATGTATATGGTGTTCTCTAGAATCTAATATTACACGTTTAGACTCACACATTTTTATCTATTTTTGAATATCATTGCAGATAGTGGGTTTTTTTTACCTCCTCTTGTTCGAGAATTCCTTTCAGGAAATCTTGTTTTGTTTGATAATCGTAGTTGTCAGCAAAAAGAGAAAGCACTTCGGGCGAGCAAATGCTGATGTGACAATCGAGGAAATCGCAACAGACTTTCACGTTGGCATTTTCGATTAACAAATTCTGGAATTGGAAGGTGGCGGGTTTGTTTTCATTCACGTAGAATTAAGGATAGTTTTATTTGGACAATGGGTTTTATCCTACCATCGGGATTGCCAGCTTTTTTTTCTCGTCGAGTGGCTTACTGTGCAGCATTCTATTAGTTTCTTCGTTAAATAGAATTAGCGTACTCCCATCCACGCTTAAGGTTTCGTGGCCTAGCGATGCTCGCTTGTATATTGACGTCATCACTGCATGTTTTTCTTTTTTCCTTCGCTCTCTTTAAAATATTTTCATTTTACAGTTACGATTACTAGCTTAATTTCAATTGATTTGGATGTAATGATTGCACACTTACTTATGTATCTCTAAAATTGGTTTTAATTTTGCATTAGATACAACATCCCCGGTCAGCAAAATGAAATCATCGCTAATCAGCCTCTTATCGTAAACGTCACGCAATACGTCGCCGAGCGACATGCAATTTTCAGAAATGGTAATTTTGATCTGCATTTTCCTTTTTTGTGATTCCCATCGAGAATTTCTATCAAAATATGAAAGTTGCATCAGACAAACGCACAAATTGGTTAGAGGCTATAATATCGATGCTGTTTGGTACAGAAAAATACAAATTTGAAAGATAATGCCAGCACATTTGTATTCATTACTTTCTCCATTCACGAAATATTTTATAGTCTATTTCTATGACGTAGAATTATTGAAACTGCATGAATTATAAAAGGTTTCTGCAGATATTGAAGGCATACAAGTATTTCATAAACCATATATTAACAATATAGTGCTGATTTCTATTCACAATGATCAAGCTACAGCAACAAATGAATTTCAAACGCAATTTTTACCTGATAAATTCCTTGATTTTATCAGAGTGTGCACAACAGAATAAAATAACCTCTTGGACACCTGCTGCTTGCAGAAATTCAAGGGTGTATTCCAGAATTGGAATATTTACGAGTGGCAGGAGAACCTAAAAACGTTAAAATACATATGGTGTTATGGTCTGATCTTATAGATTATACACTTTAGCTACCCATCTCCTTTATTGCCCCTAGATTATCTACATAAATGATATACTACTAATACTACAACACAAGCTGTTCCAAAACCTCATATGAATACATAAGGAACGTAGGGGTAGAATACGAATTTCAATATTTACGGTTGGAAAATCATCTGTCAGTGAGCGGAATGGGCTTTCGAAACTGTCAGCTATGACAAGAGCTTGAATAATATCTTCTTTTTGGAGAATTTCCTTGTGTTTTCCTGAATTTGCCATTCTGATGCAATTCGACACGTTTATCAATGAGCAGAAACTTTACGAAGTCGGATGCTAGTTCCCGCCATCTTGGGGTTCAATATTACAGTTTATTCCATGTCGCAATACGCATTTTTTACAATTGGAATCTTGAAAATCTTGAAAATTTAAAGATGTATAACAATATATATTTGGGGCATACAATTAAAATGTGTCAGTCGCGAGAATAAAACAGCACTTGGCGCTCGGGTAATGGTTTTATATCGAAAGTTAAACATCGATGATGGTCGCCATGTTGGGAGGTCGCATTCAATATTGCGTCAGGTTAATGTATGCATCTTTGCAATGATAAAAGTGTAATTTTTCAACCTTAAAATAGTCGCTATTTTATTTTTGATAATGAAAAATTGTTTTATTTTATAGGCAGCTATAATTAGATAAAGTCTAATGACTATCATATATATTTAAGCTCGGCGAATGTACGCTCCCTATCGAGAATTTCCCCTAGTTGGTCACACATTTCGGAAGGCGCCACAGGGTTTTTTGGCGTCAACGCCTTCGTGGACGTGGCGTGATTTTCATTGATAAACTGCACCGACGACGTTGTAGAAAAACGTCGAATTAAAATAATGAACCGTGCCGTGAACCTTGATAAAAATGGCCAATGAGAAAGCAGCGATGATCTGCTTCTGAGTCATTTAAATAACCGTATCTTCATACGCGCGCCACCATGAGCACCATCCTACTTCTACCTGGCTGTCAGTGAACACCTAACAGCCAACGGCTCGCGTTTTCCACAAGGTAAAAATACGAATGGATTTCATATTTATTAGTTTTATTTCGATGTTACGTATACACGTAATCGAATCGTTAACCGACATTGCTTCACAGCGATCACACCTAGCTTTTTCCTGATTTCTACCTGGCAAAGCTCAACATAATAGGATTTTGATCTTTGAACCTCGTTCATGTTGCTTTATTAAACTGATACGAGATCAGGGGATCAAATTAATTTTATCATTGTTGTCAGTATAATCCACTTCCTTTATTCATTTGCTAAATGTCAAAGGTTGTTAAGGAAATTCGTATAAAATTGAGGTCAGATGAATAGATCTGAAAATGCCGGAATAGAATTATAAAAGGAACAGGAAAAAGTTTAGAATCTACTTGGAAAATGTTCTTGTTTTATATACTAGTTATGTCTTGCAATACTTATTACATTGTTTTATTTGTTGAAGTGTTTACGAAATACCTCATCTGAAGGGTTATAAGATTGATTTTGTGTGCGTGCTGTGCCAATTACTATATTACATCAGCTAGTAATGTATGTGTTAATAGGGCATACCTTTTTAATTGCTATTGCAATAATGAATACTTATATACACAAATAATATTCAGGTTTTGTTGGCAAGAGTAACCATAGAGTAATTAGTACATACAATACGTACTTTCCAAAATTAAGGAAGACAAAAATGTCGAACAATACAATTATATGGTGAAGGATGAAGATAAGATGGTTATATGGGATGCTGGGGGCAATGTAGGGGGAGAAATGGCCCCTAATTTCTCTTAAGTGTAGTTTACTACTTTATATTTTGAAGTTTGTCTTGAATTACCAATTGTTTCTAATTTGATGGCATATTTACTTTAAATATTAAAATCTTGATTGAGAATCTATTGGTGTTATAGTATACAATTAAATAAGCACGAATTTCATGAAGTTTATTTAAAAAATATCCAGTCAAGATTGAGGTTTGAAAGTTCCTGAAAATTGTAGTTTTACTCCAAAATCACCCCTTATCATCATAGCAACAGTAAAATATTTCAAGAAATACATTCGACAACGACTACTCATCAATTTTCCCCCATGTTGAAACGTTATTAATTATCACTGTAAATACAGATCTAAAAAATTCCTCAATTCTATTAGTACCAATACCTTATATTTGTAAGATAATTATTTTATTCTTGAAGTGACACAAGTTTGGAATTGGGTAATGCATTTACTATCTCAGAAACCCATTAAATTGCCTTCGTGTAAGTATAAACTTCGCTGAAAATAAAGTGGCATCGACTTGAATACTAATCTTTATCTAATCAAAGTGTATTTAAATTTCTTTATTGTTTGCACAATTGGTCATTTCGGGAAACTTGTCACAGAATTGTAAAAAAAATTATTTTTTCTCAAATTTCGAGCCAGTTTAGTGAAGTATTGTCTTATATATATACATAAATTGAAAGCAAAATATCGTCAGTGCATGTATATTACATAAACTGGGATTAAAAACGAAATAAGATGTCAGTTAATGTCTTTATTTTCTTCTCTATGCCATTTGTTTGATAAATCCAATGTGCAAAAAAATGTAATCTGTTTATTATTATCATGTTTACCATTTATAAATTTTATCAGTTTATGTCGTACATGTATTATCTACATATCTATACTCTATAATTTTGAGGAGCAAAAAAGTTAAATGAGATATATACCTGTTTACATATACTAATGCTTGAAACCCTGGGAATTTCTAGAAATGCACAATGTCAAATATTTATTTGATCCCCGCATTGTTATTATATGTATACGAGTATTTTCATGCTTACAAAATCCATAGAAGTGCACATGTAATAATGCCAGGTGCAGCATAATTACTGTAGATAGAAAAATCAATTTACTAGTAATGGGAACTAATAACCCGGTCGTGAATTTTTCATAGCTGATGCCATAGTTAATTTACTACTGGATATGAAAAATGCAACATTAACCTCTAGTTTATTTACACCGGTTTGCTATCTAGAATTATCAATAAATGACTCCTCGTCGTTTTGGTAAACTCTTTAACCTCTTTTAATGGTAAAATGCACGAACCGACTAATTGAATGTTTCTGAATATATTTAATGATGTTCAAAACTAGTTATGGTCTGAGAGCATGAGGGGAAAAATTCGGCTATTTCGTCAACAACATTTTTGTAGACGTCATAGTTATGGACACCATATAGATGCCGGGAAAATTCGGAACTTCTTAGTGTTATTTTTAATTGGACAGAGGCACCCTCAAGACAAGAATCAAAATTAAAATTTTCGACCATGACATAATAATTCTTAATGATTATTTGCTGAAAACACTCGACTATCATCGTCATCATTAGCATCATGTGTATTAATAGATGCCAAGACTAGCACTTATACAGATGATTAATGAACAAATAAGTCTCTCGATAATTTGTTGAAGTATTTAAAAAATTACATTTTCAGTAACGTCAACACAGCCACTTACTTAATTCTTAATAAGTTCGTAGAATTATTTCAGCAACGGTTTATCGCGAAAAGCGCGTTTTGATAATAGGATTTGCCTTTGGCATTTAAAAACCAGATGATGCGCTTTATCAAAAATTCCTCATTCGAAAAAAAAAAAAAAAGTCGATGATTCATACGTTTTAAGGGTAATTTAGGTTTGTCTCGTGTACATAGTTTTTTACACGGTAGTTACAGCTGCATATACACCTGTGAAAACGATACAAGCTAGACAGATTATATTACGTAGCGCTAATTACATGTTTTGTAATGTTATGCTGAAGATTCTTTATTCAGTATAATAACGATATTTTACAATATAACTATTAAACCTACGAGCTGTAAATAGTTTCATATACAGTAGAATGTATTTGTAAAGACATTTATTGCGGGTTTCATCAATGTGGGAAAACGTATGCTAAGGCCATTTAAAAAACAAAACGTCCTCAAGAGGGGGTAGGGGGTCTACTGGCATGTAGACACAATGTGGACAAGGGGAGAGGGATAAGCCCTTATGGACGTCCCTTAATGTTGGTATTTTTCAGTTTTTGGATTTTATGTTTAGAGTGTAAAGGTCATTGAAAACGGAAATGGACACCGGAAGAAATGTGTCCCCAGTTCCAAGTGTACTTGATTTTTTAAAATTTCGGGAAAGTCGGGAATTATGCCTATCTTAATGTTAAACATAAATTTTAAGATGAAATTTCCCTTCCAGGTCAGGAAATTTCCGTTCAGCAGAAAAATCTGGGAAAATGCTATGGATGTTGAAATAACTTACAAGTGAACTACCTATTTATTTAAAACGACAAGAAGTTGAGAGAAACTGAACTTGACAAGAATTCCAAAAATAATAACATTTCAACAAAAGAATAATAAAATTGCAAATAAGCACGAGATTAAGAACTGCATGTGCACGAGATTTAGAACGGCACGTGCACGTGCCTATGACGCCACAATGCCGTGGAATTGGTAGCGAGGCGGGTGCTTGGAAATTTATAAGATGGACCTTTGTAATGCTCAAACAAAACTTTCTGGACACCCTACTTTTCAAAATAATTAAGGACGTCCATGAGAGAGGGGGAGGGTCTGAGCTAAAATGGACACCAGGGGGAGAGGTCAATTTTTGAAGGAATTTCGGGAACGTCCTTTTTTAATGGCCCCTATGTACAGGTTAAGTAGGTAAGAATGAAGAAGGAAATGTGTAATGGACCTAAACCTGTAGTTTAAGTCGGGGAAATCAACCTAAAATTATTTCTTAAAGTTGTCTGGTGTAGATCAACCACTATAGCATCTATTGCTACTTTCGAAACTATACCATGGTATCCTTGTGTGTGTATACGCTTGAATTTGAAATATTGTTACAAGGGGCGAGCTCCCTTCGCCATTTAACAAAAACCTAAGGTCGCCATGTGTTTAATGAATTCGGGGTGTCTACCCCTTCTGTCTGGGCTTGTGTGTGGCCCGGCACAGAGCTTCACCTTTTAAAAGTTGAAAGGGAAAGTATGACCTCGTGCCTTTTCCTCAACCTTGCCCTGGGCACCAAATACCTTTTTGCTCGAAACAGTACGTTGTCCTTTTTCAACGTGTTCTTGTGCTGGAAAACTGCGAGAGCATCCTGGAATTCAATTTCCCTAAACCAAAAAAAAAAAAAAAAAAACGTACAAAAAATTCCCTGGGCAAATGACATCTACAGCAAGTGGGAATGTGCTCAATATTAAAACCGGCTTTATGAAACTTTTTTTATTATCATAAACAGCCTTGAAGGGAACCTTGTTTGGGTTCACAAGAGGTCTTTTCATGAAAGATCTTTTAAAGAGGAACAAGCGAGAGTTAAGAATGTGGCAAGGTCGTTTTTGACCTAAAATAAGTCATTTTAAACTAAAGAAAACACGGGGATTAACTCTCAACTCTAAATTATAGGTGATTGGAACAAAGATTCCTCTTTTGTTACAAATGCTTAGTTGATGGGATTAAGATTTAAACCATACTCGAGTCGCTTAATCCTGCACACAAGTGCTTAAACTGAGATTTGGGAGTTGAAAATGTAATAATTTGTGTTTTCACTTTCCGCTTGTGAAACTGCATGTTTAGCCGCCATGGCCACTTTTAAGTCCAGGGGCAATTTGAGCGCCCACTTTCACTCGTTTGTAATCTAAGTTGCGTGTGACAGTGTAGTTAATAGATGACAACTACATCATTCGTTAGCGATAATAATGTAAACATTTCTTATTCAGCTCTTCATCTTTCAACATGGCCATAACCAAGATTTGCTGTTTGGGAGCAGGATACGTAGGTGGTCCTTCTTGCGCTGTCATTGCCCTCAAATGTCCAGACATTAAAGTCACTGTCGTGGATAAAAATCCACACAGGATTAATCAATGGAATTCAAATAAACTGCCCATATTTGAGGTTAGTACCACTGAGTTTTTTAAAAATCCCAGAATTTATTCTTCGAAAGAAAAAGAAAAATTCAGTTTTGTAATATTTAGGCCAACATTAGATATAAGGTTTCTGGATATTGTGTTATATTTTTTAGTTTTTAGTCAGGGAAAATTGTTTTAGAAACTGGGAAAAGTTGGGGAAGTTGAAAATTTCTGAGTGAACCCTGTAATAACGAAGTCTAATCTAAAATTTCAGCCAGGCTTAGATGAGTTGGTTCAAAAATGCAGAGGAATCAACTTGTTTTTCTCTACGAGCATGGAGGAATCGATCAAGGAAGCTGATTTAATATTCATATCGGTGAATACACCGACTAAAACATTTGGTTTGGGAAAGGTAAGAATATGCGTGCGGAAATTTTGCAAATGGCTTTGTCGTCATGACTCGCGTGTGGCTGTTATGATTAATTAATTAATGTACATTGTTAATTAATATTTGATGTTTGCAGGGTAGAGCGACCGACTTAAAATATGTGGAAGGAGCTGCTAGAGAAATTGCCCGAGCAGCCGTTGGCAAAACCATCGTTGTCGAGAAAAGCACGGTTCCCGTGAGGGCTGCGGAAAGTATTGTTAAAATTCTAAAGGCAAACCGTCGTCCTGGGGTGGAATTCCAGGTAAACTTTGCCTCTTTTAGAATTGTAATGTCATTAGTTTTGGTATTCTAAAGCGTTCAACGTGTTATGCAACCTTACTTTGATTTATTTAATTAAAGGTACTTTCAAATCCAGAGTTCCTAGCAGAAGGCACTGCTATAAATGACTTGTTGAATCCCGACCGTGCTCTAATTGGAGGGGATGAAACTCCCGAAGGCCAGGCAGCCATCAAGGAACTTTCGGCTGTCTACGAACATTGGATACCTAGTTCTAAGATCCTTACGATGAACGTTTGGTCGTCTGAACTTTCCAAACTCGTAAGCAATATGAATTTTTGTCAAGGTAAAAACGAAATAACTTTTATAGGACGCGAGGTAATCCTTCCTTGTATTTTCAGGCGGCAAATGCATTTCTTGCTCAGCGCATCTCCAGCATAAATTCTATTTCTGCAGTGTGCGAAGCCACCGGAGGTGACGTTTCTCAGGTGGCCCATGCCGTGGGCCGAGACACTAGAATCGGACCAAAGTTCTTGCAGGCTAGCGTTGGTAAATTGGCTTCGCGTTTTATCCGAGCATGCAATTTTCTTTATTTTTTTCCTATTTACGGAAGTTTTGTTTTTGAAATTTATTTTCTTTTTCTTCGAGGTTTTGGTGGGAGCTGTTTTCAAAAAGACATCCTCAATTTGGTATACATTTGCGAGTGTCTGAATTTGCCAGAGGTGGCTGCTTATTGGGATCAGGTTAGCAAAATCATCGTTAATAATTTGCGCGTATTTAAATTCATCGGTGGAATCGTGGTGGAAATTGTTTGGTTCTTCTACTAGGTCATTACGATGAACGAATATCAGCGCAGCAGGTTCACTAAGAAAATAATTGAAGCTCTTTTCAACAACGTTAATGACAAAAAACTGGCGATTTTTGGTTTTGCGTTTAAAAGTAACACTGCAGATACAAGGTGAGGCTTACGGCAAGAAATAATGGCTCGTCGGTATTTGCATATCCAAATTTGTGAAATGAATGCTCGTTATTTTAAAGAGAGTCGCCGGCCATCTATGTGTGTGAAATGCTGCTAGCCGATGGGGCCAAACTCAACATTTATGATCCTAAGGTTGAACCAGAACAAGTGGTTGCCGACCTAACAAGTGTTTATGCCACGGAAACTCCTGAAAAAGGTGAGATTTGAATATTCACTGTTTAGTATTTTCAAAAACACGTTTTCTGTTTTCAATGTTATGTGTAATAGATTTTTTTTTCATTGGAAAGTATCAGAATTTAAACTATTTTCTCGATTGCAGTGCTTCAGAGCATTAATTATCATAGCGATCCATATGAAGCAGCGAAGGACGTGCATGCCCTGATTGTGTGCACGGAGTGGGAGGAATTTAAGGTAAACGTTAAACATTTTTAATGTTCATTTTGTGATTAGAGTTACGCTTTGTTGACATCTAGAATATTATTGCACAGACACTCGACTACAAAAGGATTTACGACCATATGTTGAAACCTGCTTTTGTTTTCGACGGCCGAAATTTTCTGGATCATTCCCTCCTACTTAGCCTAGGATTTCACGTCGAAACCATCGGAAAACGTCTTTGCCGCCCATCCGTGAATCGAGGTATTGCCGAGCACATTTCTTGATCGCCATATCTTTTTAAGAATTTTGATAATATTTTGATGGCATAATCTGCTGCTGTTGGATGTATTCTTTATGTAATAATTATGCTCATGCGCACGATAATGTCACATTTTATCGTTATTGCGAGGGGAAATTGGGTCATGCTATCTATATATGATACCGTCCCAATCTTTAATTTGTTAACCGATTGGAATTATGTCATTTGGAGCATATGTATCATTGTATGTAATAATGCTGGATTAAATTTCAATATTTATATAACACGAGTACATTATTTTAGTTGGGTTCAAAGCCATAGGTCTAAAACTACATGTATATCAAATATAAATACTTTAAATTAATAATTCGTAATAATAGTGCATTTTGAAGATGTTGGTTACCAGCAATTAATTCGATATTATGTATTTTTTATGAATGTTTCCAAGAAAAATGCTACTCTTTACTTAAAAAACGATGTTAAAGGTCCTAACTTTAAAAGCACATCACTTGGGGAAACACAATCTGGACAACCAGTGTCGGCAACGTCACAAAGGGTCTATTTTTCAATACATTTTTTTATTTTTAAATTTACGACATCACCAAAATGTTAAAAAATAACAATGGATTTATATTTTCTTATTGGGGCATTGGGGCTCATTTGGACATGGGTCCAGGCGGGAAATGTCTATTTGTCCACTTTTCCGTTACAGCTAAGATCGTGGCAGTCCCAGTTGGCCCTATGACAAATGTGTCGTCCTACTCACATTTGTTAGGGACCACTGTATTCGTTTTAGGCCCAAGCTTACTGGGCCCAAACAGGAAATATCCATTTTTCCTCTATGCCATTACAGTTAAGGTCGTGTCGGTCCCAGTTGGCCCTATTACAAGTTTGTCATGATCCTAGCTAATTTTGTCAGGGACAACTGTACCATACAGGAAATGTCCAATTGTCCCCTGTTAAATCTAGTACTATTGTTGCTAGCATTGCAATATATGGTGGGGCCCCCGCACTCAGCGGAAAGGGCGTCAGAACAATCCACACCCACCTGGAATTCCCCATCCGTGGATTATTGATGACATCACGTGTGCCATCTGGCAAAATTTTTATTTCCAACGCGTAATCCGGGACGAGAGCACCTGTTTGGGTCTGTTCGTCTAGTTCCCCATGTCCTGTCGACGTAATATTTGATCGCTCCCCTTTTACCTGCACGTTTTCAGTTTCGCTTGGCACGCGCCAGGAGGCGCTGAAGGCCCTGGGGCAAAATGTTGCCGCTAGGAGGCAGCACTCACATTTGGCGTTTGCATTCACTGGTTGTGGAGCTTGAACTGTTTGTTCCCCGGGAGCGAAGCTAGGAGTAGCGGTCTCATCGTGTTTTTCCCCCTTTTCCTCGCTTCCTGAGAACTTTCACAGATATGCTGGTAAGTGTCTTACAAACTTCTATGCTTCCTTACAAAGTTTATTTGATGTTAAATAACATTGCACGAGTAAATTTAAAGATCGTATTTGAGAAGAAAACTTGACTATTCGAGAATAAAATGATTGCGATGATGTACTAATGTTACCTCGGGAGTGATGTAATTTTAAAACTTTTACGATTTCTTTATAAAATTGTCGTAACTTCGGGCTCTTAATAATAAGTGGCAGCTTATGTATTTTTTTTTGTAAAAAAAGTCCGAGTACGAGCGGACTTTGACACTGTCGGGCTAATCGTCTTGAAATCGCCGTGCAAATATTTGCATACATTTGTTTCG
>JAQGAE010004157.1:0-13254 GCA_034696685.1 Julus scandinavius
GCAGCAGTTATTAAAAGCCAGGGTGGACCAACAAAGTACTAAAGTAGTGCTGAATTATCTTTTTTTGTTTTAAAATAATAGCCAAAGGTCCTTGGATGATGACTTTTGACTCATAAAAATTGACGGGTTCGTCTTAATTTGTAAATAATTAAGTTAAATGAATTTTCTTTGACCTGAAACTTTTAAATGATGTTATGAACACTTCAATAAAGAAATGGTAAAAGAATTTTTAAGCTTCATAATGTAGTGTTTATTTTATAACTATAAACATCTGAAAATATGGTTTGGATTATGACTTTTGGTGCTCACAGTATATTATTTAGGAAATTAGATTGTTTATATATTCAATAGACATATAATGCTTTTAACACTAAATAAATGAGTTCATGTTAATAAATGATTTATTTTCATAACATACATGTGTGCCAAAGATCACAATTGAGAACAACAATCACTACACCAACGCATTTTTTATCTAACTGAGAAGGATAAATCGCTAAAATTCTACAGTTATTTGGATCAACTCTTTGAACAAAGTACCATGTTTATCCCAAAGTATTATTACCCAGCAGAAAATTTACCGTGTGATTTTCAAATATACTGCAGTTTTACTGCAGTTTTCATGATAAACTGCAGTTTTTTTGCAGTAAATCTACTTTAAAACTGCATTTTTATTGTACCATAACTGCAGTTATAGTACAGTATAATTGTAGTTTTACTGTAGATTTACTGCAAATAAACTGCAGTTTCATGAAAACTTCAGTTCTTGTTTCATAAAACATCACATTAACTGCAGTTTAAGAAAAAATTTAACATGGAAAACTGCAGTTTATTTAAATAATCTACAGTAATTTTTCTACTGGGTAATAGCAAATTTTGACTGATTCAAATTAAGCATTATTGCCACAAAACAAATAGGGAGTTTTAAGATTGCACTGGTGTTGTGCAACATGTTGCAATCGTTCTAGTCTGCATGGACCAACTCAATTGTGATACAGGTGTGAGAAAGGGAGGGTTTTCATCCTTTTAAGCTCACGGCACTATAATCTGCGGCAGAAATCATTTTAATGTTGCTGAAAAAGCGACAACAAGCGGGTTCATGTGTGTTTCACAATTTTGTGGTGAATGTTTGCGTGCATTAATATATATTATATATGGCAAACTCTTCGATATTCTAATAAATATTTGGTAGTATGCGCAAAAATGTATGCGGTGCATTGCAATCATTGATATAAAATATGGTGTCGCGATATGACCAATTTTGAAATACATTTGTTGCTACTCTGACAATGTTAACATAAAGTCCTTGTTTTTTTCATCTTCTATACTTTTATTAACATTCGTAGAGGTAATTTTTGTGACACAGTATTCATCATTGTCAATTGAAACAAACATGCAATATTCGATGTATCATTACGAGGGATAATGAGCCTTATTTGTATACACAGATATGTGTAGATATATTATATTGTTAGGCCACATTCTTGGTCTGTGATTCTTGACTGCACAAAGTTTGCAATCGCCGGTCTGCCTTAATTTTATATATTACTTGGCATTGCTGAACTGATTTTTGGATCTAGGTCTCCACCTTGCGACGGTGGACGAATCCCCAATAAAAATAACTAAATACACTGTTTTAACCAGGCCTAAATACTTTCCTGACATATATATATATATATATGTGTATTTCATAACAAGCTGGAAACATCAAAATGAACTACCAGAAATACCATCAGCCTCAGACAACCTTACTAAAACCTTAAGAATTATATTGCTTAACCAAAAATACCTGTCCCTCCCCCTTAAATTTTCTTAATGGCACTGTTAAAAAAGTCCGTAAATTTTACATGAAAAGTAATGTAAAATTTAAAGGAAATAGCGAGTAAAGTAGAGATACAAGAGATTTCCTTCAAATTTATACTAAGTTAAGGAACTTTCCGTATTTCACAATGATAATAAAACAAATTGAAAAAATAGAAGGAAGAGTAATATCTGAACGAATATCCAGTAAACTGGACATAAAATAAATACATTTCCTTTACATTTCCTTAAAATTTACATATTGACTGTATCTTCTGTGACCTTTACAAAAACAATGAATGTTCACTACAAGGTCAAATGTCAAATATGACGAACTTTAATTGTGATTGGAAGTGTCCTGTCACATGACTTCATGTATGAAACATTCCAATTTATGCACCTGTAGCCTTGGTTTAAAGCTTCTTTTCGATTGAGAGGGAAAATTGTTGGTTAAGTTATTCAACATTAAACATCTTGCTGCGAAGGTATAGTAGTTTATTTTTTTTAAATTTATTTCTTTTTGTGGTCTTTCCTTATAATAATATGCTTCAAGTATTTCAATGACAAAAATCACATGTTTCTTGGGAGTTTTAGAAGGATGAAGGAGGTAAACCATCCCCAATAAAGAGGAGATAGGGGTTAGCCATGATTTGAAAGGATCTGGGTGGTTATTGCATCTTTGTGGATGGGGAGAAGAAATGCATCACAGATGTATGGATGGTGCACAACCAAATTATGGACAGGTACATATGTCATATACCTATGGGTAAATATGTATATCCATATATGACCATTTCTGGACAATTATGCAATCATCAATATGTGACTGTTTTGAACCATCAACAAATGACATCTGGGCATGATGGAGGGGGAGGGGGTATTGTGGGTGTTGTAGGATATTGTTAATTTTAGAAAATTCAAGACGTCTGCATAAGAATTTTTACAAATTTCGGTTCAATTTGTGATGTCCGAAAAGAGGTGGTACTCATTGCAACCAGACAAAGGCAGCTTTTGGGGTCAAGAAATGATAAATTCTGCTAAACCAGTGACCAGTGACCTTCCCTTCATCGGTCAGGATCACCTGGTCGGATAAGGTTGAAACTTGGACCAAAGTGGGTTGCAACCATACATCTAAGTTGAACCCATGTATGTTCATCCATGGCAGAAGCTTCCTTTGGTTTTGCGAATATGCCCCATGACTTTACAGTCCCCCAAGACTAGAATTGCTGCAAAAACTGCAATACTGGTTGGATCAGGATTTTACTTGGACCAAAGTGGGGTGCAACCATACATCTAAGTTGAACCCAAGTATGTTCATCCATGGCAGAGAATTTTTTCCTTGAATTCCACGGATGTTCCCATGACTCCACAATCTTTAAAGACCAGAATTGCTGCAGAAACTGCAATTTTGGTTAGATCAGGATTGGATTGAACCAAAGTGGGGTGCAACAATACATTTAAGCTAAATGATTGCATGTTCATCCATAGTAGAGGCTTCCTTCCATGGATTCCGCAGATGTGCACCAGACTCCACCCCCACGACTAAAATTGCTACAGAAGCTGCAATTCTGGTTGGATCAGGATGGGACTTTGATCAAAGTGGGGTAAAACCATACATCTAAGATGAACGTATGTATGCTATTTCATGGCAAAGGTCTTCTCCATGGATTCCATGGGATGACTCGGGGTGCATTTGCAGAATCCGTGGAAGGAAGCCACTGACATGATTGAACTTGCAAGGGTTCAACTTATATGTACTGGTTTCACCCCACTTTGGTCCAAGTCTCATTCTGGTCTGACCAGAATTGCAGCTTCTGTAGCATTTCTTGCGTTTGGGGGTTGCGGAGTCATGGGGCACATACACAGAATCCATGGAAGGAAGCCTCTGCTATGGATGAACTTACATGGGTTCAACTTAGATGTATGGTTGCACCCCATTTTGGTCCAAGTCTCATCCTGATCTGACCAGAATTGCAGCTGCTGTAGTATTTCTTGCCTTCAGCGGTTGTGGAGTCATGGGGCACATCCACATAATCCATGGAAGGAAGCCTCTGCTATGGATGAACTTACATGGGTTTAACTTAGATGTATGGTTGCACCCCACTTTGGTCTAAGTCTTATATCCTGATCTGACCGGAATTGCAGTTTCTGCAGCAGTTCAAGTCTTCGGGGGTTATGGAGTCATCGGGTAATTCTCAGAATTTAAGGAAGGAAGCTTCTTCCATAGATGAACGTATGAACACATGAAAATAATGTTTAGCTTTTGTCCTTGCATGCAGTTCAAATCCATGGATATTTTGTCAAAAACTAACATCCGTAATTCCAGTCATTTGATTACTGGTAAATTTATCATGACAGGAACGATCGTGTTCATAGACAACTTTCCAACACAGATTGTCGACATATTTTCATCTTGCATAATTATTTAAAAAGATGGCATGACCAGGTTTAAAAACTGGGTCACCTTGAAACACATTCATGTTGAACAGTTCAGTGTCCAAGTAGCAATACAGCATAATTATGAAAATCCAGACAGTGCATTGTTGGCCTACTGTTTAAGAAAGGGAATTTTACCTACTTTTAAAATATATATGACTTACTTCATGCAGCACATCAAATGGATCATTCTTTTACTGCGGAATCTCGGTTTGTTAACATCTCTGACTTAGAACAAATCAGTTTAAGAACACCACATGTTGTTTTGCTTTACAAACAGGCATGCACAGAGCACATGGAGCACATCCACTATGCATAGTGTAGTAGATCTCCCTTTTCTGAACAAACTGGACGTCGCACACAGACAAATGATAAACCAAACTGCTCAGTTTTGCGTCACATTCCGGCATGTGGAATGAAAATTTTTTTAAAAAAAGTAGTTGCATTAAGCAATAATTAGCTTAGTTGTATGCCACTACTATTTTTTGTAAATTTTTTATTCCACACGTCGGAATTTGACACCAAACTGAGCAGTTTGGTGTATCAATTGTATTACATTATAGATCCCTATGGGGCCAGTACATGTTATGGTGTGTAGCAATATGGCAGCAAGGCAAACTAGCATCATTTCTTATATATATGGTGTAGTCATTAGCGCCTATGGGTTTTCTATGTAAACAAGAGTACCAATATGGCAGAAGTTATTATCAATTTCGCATCATCAAACATGAATTTCCATAATTCTATCAATGGCTTACGTATGTGTTAGTTTGATCTGGAGAGTTTTCTAATTTTTGGTTTTATTTCACATAAGGGGTACTGAGACAAAAATTTTACTTAAGCAGTTGGACTAACTGCATTTGGCCCACATATGGTGCACATGCGCAGTAGATTCAAGCAGCTCTGAAAAGGTCCACAAGTTAAAAGTGTATTTTGTGAAATGGGCACAAATGCAGCTTGCACAGAACAGTAAAGATAGACTGCATGATAAAGTTTCAATTAAAACCTCCTTTTTTCAACAGCACTTCTAAAAGCCCCATTTATGTAGGTCCAGACAATCAGAAGGGTCATTTTTAAAACTAATTCAGCACATGTTGAATGACCCTATATAACTGATTACCCAGGTAACCAAAACCTGCTGGGCCAATGTTGGGAAAACATTTTTGTGCCAATGTGTTTTCTTTGGCACTTCATAGGCAGCCAACATTAATACAAGAGTAATGTCTTGCTGGCCAATGGTTATATGAGCAAATTGGTCAAGGTTGAGAAAATCATTAGTGTGCTAGTGTATTTTCATTGGCACTACATAGGCTGCCAATGCTAGGTCAATGGTTAAATGACTAATTGGGCCAATGTTAGGAAGAAATTGCTGAACCAATGCTTTTTTCACTAGCACTACGAAGGCAGTCAATGCTGGACTAATGCACAAATGTCCCGCTGGAAAATGGTTGAATGAATAATTTGGCAAATGTTGGGATCACATTGCTCTGTTAAAGTATTTGCATTATCACTACATAGGCAGGCCAATGTTTGTACAATGGATAGGGTAAATCTGCAATGATTAAACAAGCAATTGGGTTAATGCTGGAAGGACATAACAGGGCCAATGTTTTTTTGTTGGCATTACAAAGGCAGCCTCTACTTGAATAATGCCCAAATGTCTTGCTGGACAATGGTTAAATGCCTAATTAGGGCAATGTGGAGAAAACTTTGTTGGTCAAGTGCTAAAATATATTGCTGGGCTAAAGGTCCCATTAGGCCAATATTGGTTGCAACTTGGCCAATTGGATGCCAACATTGGGCCAATGTGTAGTGTTTCTTGGGTTAATGAAGGGTAAATTAAGGCATAAGTTATACCACAGTTATTTTAAAAATAACTGGTGGTATTCAGGACATCCTCCCCAAATTACTGATTTCTTAGGTTTCATTTGGAGTCAATGTTTAGCTTTATACTTAAGTTATGCAGGATGGACGAATGGTTTATATTTAGAGAAAAAAACCTTAATTAATGTAAGAATTCACAATTTAAACACATCTAACTTGTTCATCTATTTTGAATAACATATTTAGACAATTATCAAATCATAATCTACATCTTGTCCTTAACATTAATTGTCGTACGGCTCGTTTGAACGGGCGTTACGATTGATACATGTTTTTATTCGGCGTCATTGTATGATACAAAATTAAAGATTACATTTTGTAGATAATTGGTGAAATGCACAAAATACAGTCGAATTGGAAAGTGTTCAATCAAGAGCTAGTGTCGGGATGTCCTGTCGTCGTCGAAGTCGTGTCCAGAAGGAAGGGTCATGACACAGGGCCTTTGCTTGCCCCTGTCCCATGTGCTCCCCTGGCGGTCGAAACACAGTCGGTGCTGTGCTTTGCCTAGCGGCTTGGGGCCAACCATAGTGTTCATCTATGGTCGCCACAGTACTCCCCCACCAGTGCCAACGTTACATGTAACGGGTGTTGAAACGGACCCGGCGACTGAAACGTGTCGTAAGAGGCCACGATAGCTTGGGATGGGTGTGGCTGGACAGGCACTGCTGGGCGGTCGGTGCAGGCGGCGGTGTCGTGATCAGTGTGTCTCGGACGGCGGTGGGAGTGGACGACTCGGCAGCGCAGGCGGTGGTATTGTAAATGGCATTGACGGCGGCATGCCCTCAGGCACCGGCGTAGCTGCGTGTCCCCGCTGGTCCGTGGGGAGTGGTGATTGGTACAGTGGCCTGGAATGCGCCTGGGGGTCATTGGATTCGGTTGGTTGCTCAGTGAGGTCGTCGCTCTAGAGAAAGGCCGGTTTCAACCGGTCGATCCCGACTTTAGTCTGCTTGCCTCTAATGCAGATGGTAAACATTTTTCCCTTGCAGGTGAGGACTTCGTAAGGTCCATCGTAGGGCAGTTGAACCAGGCGGCGGATGGCGTCGTGGCGCACAAAGACGTGGGTAGCCGTGGCGAGTGCCGTAGGCACGAAGACGGGGCGCCAGGCAAAGGAGTTCCATGTGTCGGCGGAGCTAGCCAGCGAAGTTCATGGGGTTCACCATCGTAGTCCTTGACTCGAAGAACTTTCCTGGCAGCCGTAGCGTCGTGCCGTGTACCATCTAGGTTTTGACGGCTATGCGGACCCTCAGCAGGACGAGGGGTAAGACGTCGACCCAGTTTTCGGTGGCATGGCATTCGATGGACGCCTTCAGCTGATGGTGAAAATGCTTGATCAGACTGTTCACTGCCAGGTGGTACAGTCGTGTGGATTCGCTCTGTGCCGAGCAAGGTCGCCAAGGAGTCGAACAGTGCCGATTCGAACTGTCAACCCTAATCGAACGTGATGCGGCTGGGCATGCCGAAGCGGGCGATCCACCCATGGACAAAGATGTGTGCCACCGTTTCCGCCGTAATGCCGTCCATCGGAAACACTTCGGGCTATTGCGTGAACCGGTCGATGCAGGTGAGGATGTACGTAGATATTCGGGAAGGCGGAAAAGGACCCCCGATGTTGATATGGGCATGTTCGAAATGGAAATCGGGCATTAAGAAGGTTCGCACGGCCAAGTGTGTATGTCACGAGATCTTGGACGTTTGGCAGTGGAGACGGGAACGGGACCATGCCTGGCAGTCGGCTCGCTTGGATGGCCACATGAACCGTGCTGTAACGAGCTTAGCGGTGGTGCACGCGCTATAATGATAGAGACCATGTATGCCGTTGAACACCAATCGGCAAAAGGGTGGCGGTACAGACGGCCTTTTGACTTGCAAGCTGAAGTCGCAGAACAGCCGGAGGCCTCCTTCGCCTAGCGGGATCGGACGGATGTCCAGCGATACGGAGGTCGGATCGTGCAGAATGGTCTGCAGTTTCTCGTCTGCTGCCTGAGCCATAGCCATCCGATGATAGTCGATGGAAGATGGCGGGTAAATCGCTTCGATGCAGGAAAGCTCGACCGTGTGCAAGTGGTTAGCTTCCGGTGCTGGTGCTGTGGCAGGGGCATGTGAAATGTAAGGTGATCCCGAGGCCACAAGCGGCGGCTCCGGAGGTGCTGGGCCCGGCAGCACTGGTTGTCCGTCTGGTGTGGATGTCTGCGATGCGGTGGTTGGCAGCCATGGCAGCGCGCCGGTTGGGGCGGTTATGGCCGGGGTGATGATGGAGATCCGGGAGAGGGCATCAGCTACAACGTTTTCCGCTCCCTGGACGTGCCTGATGTCTGTTGTGAACTGAACGAGGGTAGTCGAGGTGGCGGAGTTGACATGGCGAGGATCGGTCCGACAGCTGGGAGAAGGCGAAGGTCAGTGGCTTGTGGTCCGTGTAGATTGTTAACGGTCTACCCTCAATCATGTGGCGAAAGTGCTTGATTGCTGCATAAGCCGCAAGCAACTCCCGGTCGTATGCACTGTAGTTGCACTCCGTTAGGCAAAGTTTTTTGGAGTGGAACGCAAGCGGTTGCCACTGACCGTTGTTGAACTGTTGCAGTACCACACCGATTGCCAGTTCAAAGGCGTCCACCATCAGGCCTAGTTGTCCATGAGCGGAAGGGTGTGCGAGTGTGGTTGCCTCCATGAGGTCGCGTAAACTTTGGTGGAAGGCTTGTTTGGCATTGGGGGTCCAAACAATAGGACGTCGGTTGTTCATTGTGCTTTTCAGTAGGTACTAATTCAGCAACGCTTGGTGTTGTGTAGCGTGGGGGATGCAGCGGCGGTAGAAGTTGAGCATTGCAAGGAACCGCCACATCTCCCGGACTTCGATGGGCTCCGGGAAGGCCATAATGGCTGAGACCTCGAGCAAAGGACAGACCCCTGCCGTCGAAACTTTGTAGCCTAGGAAGGTGATGGCCTCTTTGCCGAACTCGCACTTGATGGGGTTGATGATGAATGCCGAATTTGCAGGAAGCATTTCAGGACGATGCGGAGGTGTTCCAGATGCTCGTCGTCGCCTTTTGGCCCAATAAGGACATCGTCGAAGTACAGGCTGCAGAAGTCAAGCCTGTGCAGGACCTCGTGGATGAATCGCTGTAACATCTGCACTGCGTTACAGAGACCGAATGACATTGCAGGAAATTCGAAAAGGCCAAACAGTGTGATGATTGTGGTTTTTTCGACGTCCGCAGGGTTAACCAGGATCTGGTGGTAGGCTCGGGCCAGGTCAATCGTTGAGAACACCCATGCGCAGCGAAGGTGTTGTGTGCAGTCCTTGATGTGCGGAACCAAATACCGGTTCGCACCGTAGCCACGTTGAGGCGCCGGTAATCCCCGCACGGTCGCCAGTCGCTGGAGGGGTTTGGAAACCATCAGCAACGGACTCGCTTACTGGCGCTTGGATGGGCAGCAGATCCCCTGGGCAGCATGAATTCGAATTCGTGTTTAGCTGCCGTAAGCCGGCAGAGGATGAGGCGGTGTGCCTTGGCTAATACTGGCAGACCGGTCTTCTCGATGAAGCGAAGCACCTTGTGCTTTTGAGGAATAATCTGCCCATCTGACCGGACGAGTTCCGAAAGCTGGGCGAGCAGCCGGTGATATTTGGAGTCCCCAACCATGGACCAGATGCTGCTACCGGCACTGGGCATAGCGCATCCGAGCGTGTGCAGCTGCGTGGTCGTGTCGATCAGACGCTTGCCGGCAAGGTCGACGAGAAGTTGGAACCGGGCCAAAAAGTCTGCTCCGATGATCGGTTGCGACACGGCGGTGATGATGAACGGTTACATCAGCGCACGGCGGATTTTCAGGTTCAGGCTGACGAGTCGGGTGCCGTAGGTGGTGATCGCCGTGCCGTTGGCGGCAAAAAGTTGCAGTTTATCGGAGGGGCATGAGCCTCTTTAACATTGGGAGGCATTATAAAGATGTCCGCGCTGGTGTCGATGAGAAACCGGATCCCCGTAATCTTGTCTTTGATGGTCTGGCGGTTAATGCCAGAAGGGCTTGTGTCGCTAGCCTCCAGCGACAGCCACTCTAGTTTCCCTAAGGGAAGGAGCAGGGAGCTCGGCACTTGCGTGCGTCCTTGCCGAAGGTTTGATGATACCAGCAGTGCTCGCCGTTGTCACTGCTGCATTCTGGTGTCTGGGCACGGTTCCGTGACTTTGATCGTTGTCGAAGGCACCTGCGCGAGACGGGCCATGGTGTTGACTAGCTCATGGACGAGGTAGACAAGCTGGCAATTGTAGATGCCATGGTGGCCATTAATGCGACGAGGGCATTGAATCAGGAGGTGATGTCGTCATCGAGTTTTGCGTTGACCGCTGCAAAAGAGTGGTGCGCCTGGCGTGCGCTGTCATAGACTTTGTCCGCCATCTTGGCAAAGTAAGCAAGTGGCTCGGACGAGATAGCCAGGATGCTACGCACATACACAGGGAGAGGTTGGAGCGACAGGTCCCGCAGGAGTTTGTCGTTCATTAATCCGCCAGCCAACTCCTTCATCTGCCGGAGCAGGTCTAAGGGGTGTTGGTTTCCAAGCGAAAGTTCTTGCAGGAGGGTGTGGAGGCGCTGCGTCTCAGTCCGCAAACTGCGTGATGAATGCGACACGGGCGATGTCGGCCGGTGGCATGATCGTTGGCTTGTAGGCCTCCATTGTAGGCTTAAGTGTGTAGGCGGTGTTGGTCAGCTGGGACAGTAGCTGCCAGCTGGAACGGTAGCGAGATGGCGGACAGATGATCGAAGGGTGGCGACTAGGTGCGTGGCAACGGGGCACGTGCGGTCATGGATGGTTGATCGGTGAGTGGTGGCACAGGAACGGTAGCACTGGAACAGCAGCACAGGAACGGCAGCACAGGAGCGGCAGCACTGGAACGGCAGCACAAGGACGGCAGCACCGGGATGGCAGAACTGGAACGGCGGTTTGAGAGCATCGGCATCGATCAACCGGAATGGTGGTTCTCCGGAACAGTAATTTCAGAGTAGCGGCGGCGATGATCCGGAACGGTAGCTCCGGATCGGTAGTTGGAGGTCGTTGACATCGATAATCCGGAATGGTACCTCCGGAGCAGTAGTTGGAGTTCGGCGGCGTCGATTAACCGGAATGGTACCTCCGGACGGTAGTTGGGGAGAGGCGGCGTCGATTATCCGGCATTCGCGGTGAAATTGCGGCGTCGATTATCCGGAAATCGGCGTTTTGCAGGCCCCAAAACAAATTAGACGTGTAGAAAAACGGAAAGTTTAGGTTAGTTGAGTGGAAATGGTACTCACGTTTTTACTCACGTATGGACGTCCGAATTTCCGAAGGTTGTCAGTGTTCTGACGAGTTGTCCAGGTCACCAATGTTGGAACAAGCGTTACGGTTGATACACATTTTTATTCGGCGTCGTTGTATGATACAAAATTAAAGAATACATTTTGTAAATGATTAGCGAAATGCACAAAATATGGTGGAATTGGAAAGTGTTCGATCGAGAGCTCGATTTGGGACTTCCTGTCGTCGTCGAAGCTGTGTCCAGAAGGAAGGGTCAAGACAAAAAGCCTTTGCTTGACCCTGTCCCACGTGCTTTCCTGGCGGTCGGAACGTGGTCGGTATGGCGCTTTGCCTAGCGGCTTGAACTCGACCATAGTGTCCGTCTATGGTCGCCACAAGCTTATAATATGGACTTTTTAAAAACTATGAAAATTAACGATTGGCAACTGCACTAGGCGAAAACGTTGGTCAAACGTTTAATGCCAACATAAAACTGACAATTGGCAAATCCACCAGATGAAAATGTTGGCAATATGTTTAATGCCAACATAAAACTGATGATTGGCAAATGCTCCAGACAAAAATAATAGCCAAACGTTTAATGCCAATAAAACTGACAATTGGCCAATGCACCAGACA
The DNA here is from genome assembly GCA_034696685.1 of Julus scandinavius. Classification (NCBI taxonomy): domain Eukaryota; kingdom Metazoa; phylum Arthropoda; class Diplopoda; order Julida; family Julidae; genus Julus; species Julus scandinavius. The sequence goes on from JAQGAE010004157.1 coordinate 12,023, forward strand.
AATATGTTGGCCAAACATTTAAGGCCAACACAAAACTGACGATTAGCAAATGCACCAGACGAAAATGTTGGCTAAAAGTTTAATGCCAACATAAATCTAATGATTGGCTACTGCCTTAAGCAAAAATGATAACCTAATATTTAATGCCAACATAAAACCTATCATTGGCAACTCCACTAATTTTCAACGTTGAGCCAATGTTGGCAGCCAACTATCAATGATTCACCAATGGTGTCAACTAAAATCCAACGGTTGGGCCAATGATGAGCGTTACCTGGGTAGACTGCAAACATGTGTAAAATTTTAAGGTCAGTCTGAGTACCCCTAATAATAAAGTTACGAATGTTCTGCAAGTGTTAAAAACGATCAGGTACCTTTCATTTCTTAAAGCTTCATTTAAATTGTTTCTGTTGGAAATTGAATGCTCTCTTATCACCATCTCCAGATTGGTTAAATGTTGTTTTACCATGACAAGGTCTGGTGAGTGGTGACCAAGTTGACATTTTCCTATTTGTTGGAAAATTATTCAGTAAAAGACCATAATCTCATCTTTAATTTTGCTGAAATTTAAGGATTAACGAATAAAAACAAAAAATTGATTTCATTGATTTTTATTACTAATTTCAAAATGCAGGCTGAAATCGTCCCAACATACTGCACACAGAAACTCAATGAAAACTAAGTTTCAGGGAAACAATGTCATAAATATAAAACAATTTACTATCAAATTTCTCTAAGAATTATTAACTCAAGGAGTATTAAAGATGCATCAGTCACATAAATGAGGACCCGTTAACAAACTGTACGTGGAAAGCAGACAATGATCTGCCTAAAGTTGCAACAGGTACCTGTCATCAAGTATCTTTAAAATGGTATTAAGTTTATAAAAATAGATGCACAAATCAAATATGACTCGAAATGCAATGTTTAGAATAATAACGCATAAGCTGCTACAGCACATAGTTTTAGTTGTGGTTCTTCCAATGTGGCAGTAAAATCTTCTGCACGTGCATAGTCATAACTGTGCAGAGACTATTAAGGCTGGTTGACACTTGGCGAAAGTGGCGCACAGTGAGCGTCCGTCGTGCACTCGCTCAACGGATCACAAATTTTGGGACAGTTCACACTTGGCGCACCTCACAAAGAGGGCGCTCCTGCATAACAGATCGGCGCTCCTGCTAAAGGTGTTCCGCACGCCAATAGCAGACGAAAAAACAAAAGGCGCCGATTGA
>JAQGAE010004158.1:0-13254 GCA_034696685.1 Julus scandinavius
ACTAAGCGAAAACAGCAACTTTATTCTGATTGGCTCTTTCAAATTTGTTTTCACCATCTTTTATTGACCCGAGTATATATGTTTTGATCGTGTCTTTAAAATCTTTATACAGTAGAACCTGTCTAAATGCATAACCTGTCTAAAATCATATTTTTCACCAGTCCCGAGAGCATGCGTTTAAACAAGTTCTACTGTAGTACTTATAATTCAGTCTTTACTATGCGATAGGTAATTCTTTCAGAAAACTTGAAAACGTCCTGTCTCTGGAAAAAGCTAGTGGACGTGTATTTGGATAAACCATCATAAAATATTGCATACCGTATAGTGTACAAACTTCCATTGACAGTTTGAGTCCAGAATTTGGAGTAGTTTAGGTCACAGTTGATACAATAATTCTTCTAATACAGTGCATACACTATAATGCACATTTTGTTTACTCGTAAACTGATCAAATTCATCCCACAATGTTTCCAGAGGTTTAAGTTATCCTTCAAGATCAACAAATAGTTGCAGGTGGTTTAAGAATCCACATCGGATGGGTCAGTAGGCAATCGATAACAACAAAATGCTGTTTCTTGAAATATCCACTTGTCTGTTTTCAGCAGGTTAGCTGCTTTTTCCACTCTAGGGAAATTAGCTTACCGATGAATGACAATCAATTATGATGATGTTTGATGTTTCGGTTCGCATAAAAGTGACGTACGTGAGTCCTGTACTCTCGAAAACTCGTAGGCTTTTTGTCCATGAAATTGAATTCAGTTTTTTTTTTTTTACTCGAAAGCAAACTTTCTCGAGTCTCTAAAGATGTGAATGTAAAGACGTTGGGTCAGAGAACTGTCGAAAACCCTCGAGAATGTCCTCCACCAACCGCATCCATGAATTTAGATGCAGAAATAGCGTTGCTCACTAGATACCAATAGCCTTTCCATTGATTCCAGTTTTCATCATGTTGAGCTGTATTTCTGGTCCAAGTTTGAAGATGATCAAGTTTTATTCTCATGACGCATTTCTCAATTCTGAACTTGGGTTTTTTTGTGCTATCAAACAAATAACAGTTTTACATTGATCATGGAAAAACAATATAGAAAGTGATGAGAAGGTTGTACATAGGCTACTGTAGGACCTTTTGTAGTCTGACCTGTTGCAGAAAAAATTCTCTGTAACGTTCACGAATATCAATTAAGGCGATTCTTTAATTGAAATATTTAGTTATTCACATTACAATGCACAATTAATTAATTTACGCAATTTCTTTTATAAAACCTGTATCTTCCACTATTTTAAAATATAATTTGAAAATATCAAACATATGTACAAGTATGTCATTCAATAAGTATACCAGTAAATAGACAAATTGATCCCATTGATCTCCATGATAACATCTAAAAAATCAGATTTGGGCACTTATTTAGCACAGAACACTCTCACCTACATATAACACAAAGTGACAGACCGGCTCTAAAAATATAGTAAAGCGTATTTTCTGAAATCACACAATGTTGATTTTTCCGACACCCTCACAGAGCTTTCCGGTCTTACCTTGTATGTGTGGGGCCATTCAAAAAGAACGTCCCCAAAATTCCTTATACAATTCACACCTCTACTCCGTCCACAGTGTCCATTTTATCCAAGAGCCCTCGCTTCCCTCATAGACGTCTTTAATTATTTTGAAATGTAGGGTGTCCAGAAAATGTGTTTGAACATATAAAGACCCATCCTATAAATTTCCAAGGACCCACCTCGCCAATTCCAGTACATTTTTCCAGATTTTTCAGATTAACAAAAATTGTCTATACTCGAATGGAAATTTAATTATAAAATTTGTGTTTAACACAAAGTTAGGCATAATTCCCCTTTCAATTAAAACTCAATTAAATGGAAAAACCTAAAATTGAAAAAGATTATCATTAGTGGACTTCCATAATGACTTTCCCCTCCCTCCCCCTTATGGTGTCCACATGCTAGCAGACCCTCACCCCCTCTTGAGGACGTCCTTTTTGAATGGCCCCTATGGTGTTTATCATTCATGCTTTCATTCTTGTGGTGTGCATAGGTTTAAACTTGTTTTTTGGTACATGTAATATATATATATATATATATATCTCCATGTATATATACCCAATAATATATACATACAGTAATACATGTACATAATATACAGTAATATCACTTTTGCCAAAAACTTTTATCTTGTATTTTTTATTCTATCATCTTCTGATTCGAAATAAACGCAGCTATGATCTGCTCATCGCATAAAATGCTGCTGTGAAGAATTTTTTTGAGAAAATTTCATCATTATTCAAAGCATTTTTTTCTCCAGATTTAGATTATCTTCATATTTTATTTCATTTGATTCAGAATTCATAAAGTAACCAGATATGTTTGTTTAGCCTGTAAATTTTGTAGGTGTAGACTTCACACAAAAATGCAAAACATATACGATCGATGAGATTGACTGGGATTGGTTCAAATTAAATCACTGGCTCAAAAGTAGGTCTATGGATGGACATCCACTTTCCTATTTTTCAGATTGGCTTGTAAGATCCTTCGTGCTTTCGTTTCTCTCATTTCAAAGGAAATTCCAATTCGAGGTTCTGTTGTTTGCTTTGAATTCAGATGGTGGACTACAAGCAACCACTAGAAAATCGGATGTTTTTTATTGGACGGTAAGATGACCGGACCTAATGGAATTCTGTTCCATGCAAATGCAGAGATGGTTGGTTTTAGATTTCTTATTTGGTGCCCGAATAAACCCTAGGTATACTGCAAACTGAAATCCAGTAATCCTTTTCGAATTTGCTACGTATCTATATGTGTGCATTATAACAGTGCATAAACCTAAGCGCTTAAGAAAATATCCATCAGAATTATGCAAATCGTGATCCTAAAGAATCGCGAAAAAGAACTTGTGGAAATTCCTTAAAATGCTTTTGTAATTGCCGTCCTTCAGAATGACATGTCCAATTCCAGCAAACTGAGATCTGAAATGGATAATTTCTATATTGTGTTTAATTGATTTTCTCCTTTATGCAATTACCCTTAAGGAAATTCTACATGCTTTAACTTGTTTGATGTTGGTATGGAATAAGTGTGTAACATACTCAGACATTCGGCAAGGAAGATATGGTCGTCTGCAATACAAGATCTAGTCGTCTGCAATTCAAGATCTAACTAAAGACTGCTCAGTTGATGCTTGTAGAAGTTCTTCAGACAGCTAACTTCAAGATACTTCTGATCAGACATTCGGCAAGAAGGAAATGGTCACCTCCAACACAAGATCTATAGCCAAAGGGATGCTCAGTTGGCGCTTGAAGAAGTACCTCAGACGTTCAAAATGTAGGCTCTCCTGATCAGAATTTGGCATGCATAGTCTTTGCCAACACAAGATCTAACAAAATGACTGTTCATTTAACGCTTGTAGAAGTCAAGATACTTCTGGTCAGAAATTCGGGAAGAGTGATATAGTCTCCTTCAACACAAGATCTAGCCAAATGGATGCTCAGGTGGCGCTTGTAGAAGTACCTTAGACTTCCAAAATGAAGACTTTCATAATCAGAAATAAGGGAGATAGTCACCACCAACACAATATCTAACACAATGACTGCTCAGTTAGCGCTTGTAAACTTTTGATCAGACATTCGGCAAGGGAGATTTGGTTGTCCACAACCCAAGATCTAACCAAATGGTTGCTCAGCTAGTGCTTGTAAAATTAACTTGGACATGTAGTCTCAAGAGGCTCCTGATCAGACATTCGGCAGAGGAGTTGTGGTCATTTCCAATACAAGATTTCTGAGCTTGGTTAATAATGGCGGAAAACAATAGAACCTTTTGAATATGATCGCAAGCCAATGACACGTTAGCGGGCTTGACATTCCAGAAATATCATTGGCCAATATCATTAAACAATCCAGTTTAATCAAATATTGGTCGCAGCAGGTCATTGTTTGCCATTGAGAGAACTGTTTATCGTTCTGAATGAAAGTCAACTTTCTTGATTTTCTTGTTGAAAGTTTTTATTTTCAAAATAGTAAGTTGTAAAGACACTTTCACTAATATCTTGACATGCTGCATTTGCATGTCCGATTATGTATGCAATAGTCTAAATTATTCGTATATTGTTCAGAATTTTTGTAATTGTACAATATTAAACCGTTTTTATCCCAGTTTGTTTAGCCATTCAAGTTAGTCCAAAATATGCTAAATAGCTGAAAATGTGCATGACTTACCTGTAGGTTTCGCTATAGTTCCCCGGAAAAGGGTTAATGATTTTTAGATCTTTAATTAAGATTTTTCCAAGGTAAATGCACGGATGCCTCTTGTGCTTCCTAGTGACATTTCCCGTTTACCCATTAGGGAAATGCCGCAGGGACGTAATTATGCTGCACAAAATGAATTGTGACATTTGCTGTCTCATGAATAAATGAATATTTTCAACGCCGAAATGAATTCAAAGTAAAAAGTTCGGGTCTATGCAAGAGGTATATAATTAGACCGCAGAAATTTTAAAATTAGTATGGGCATCTTGCATGTCGTGAAGTTAAATTATTTGATTTACATACATTACCGAGACTGCCCTGGAAGGGAAGAGAAGAGGAGAACGAATGGAGATTTGAATCGGTAACTTTGCCAAGGTGTTGGGGAAGTTTTGGATGAGATTACGGTCTATTAATTTCTCTAACTGTTTTCCATGACGCAACCTAATTTGCCCAATTTACTGTAATGCCCCACCAGCTTTCGTTCGACACTGATAAAGGTTGCTTTAATGAAATGTTGTATCAAAACTATGGCAAGGTTTATGGCAAAAAAACTGTCAGAAAGCCATACATTTTCCCTTAAAATGCATATAATAAATAAATAAATAAATATATTGCATGCTGACGTTACTAACGGAAATGCCATTAGAAACTTCAGAAATAAAGAAAGTAAATACGATTTCTTTCTCAACATGCCATGTTTGGAAATCGTGTTAGTAAAATACGTTAGAACACAAAACATAATTGTAAGTAGCTTCACTGAAATACATGACAATGCTGCAGCGTAGCTACCATTTGTTGTTTCCCTAGCTCAGTCCCTAAAAACGTTGTGAAAAGTTGCCCATGAAGACGAAAACAGTCGATTTATACAAACAGCCCATTTTCTATCGTTTCCTAATTTCACATTTTGTCCTAAGTGTTATGGGTCCCAAGTTATTATGTGGAGTTCCGTCAACAATGGTCGTAGTTAAAATCTAACTATATATCAGTGGATATAGAGTATACATGACTTCCTATTTAACCCCATTAACATAATTTTCATAACTATAAAATTTAAGAAAGTGGGGTGGATAGGAATTATTGTCCACCCTGTATACTGTATATATGTATAATGCAATGTACATTTAATTCGCAAAAATGTTAATTTTTTTTATTTTCCACTTACGCATTTTTTGGAAAATTATATTTATTTCTTATAAAAATATATGATATCCATATACATGTAGTTGTGGTTGGGACCCTTTTGTCTCCTAGCAACCAATATTTTTAGAACCAGTCCGCTATATATATATATATAGGTAAACTGTATATTATGCTCCAAATAGTGCCATTCATATGATGGCACTTCTAAACCTGTTCTTATGTATATTAGAAAAAATATAAATTTTATTAAAAAATCAACTTTACTGCATTTTATGAATACATACAATGTGGGACCATTTTAGTTGGCGCATTGGTATATATGTAGCATGCACTCATTTAAAATAAATTTTGAAATTTTTTTCAGAAATTTCATTATGCATTACATTGCACACGTGTTGAGTTAAATTAGAGATTGACTGCATGCAATTCAAAAAATCATTTCATCGAAAAACTTGATTTTATACGAACAAGTTTGATTATGATTCCCAAGTTGGCTTTCGAAGTGACCATGTATTGATTCTTCTGCAAACAGGTCATTGACCCCGTTTCGAATCTGATCTTTAATAAGTGTAAAACAGTTTATTTATATGCGTTTATATAAAGATGGTTGACCCTCAGCGTTCAGCAATTTGATTTCCCAATAGGTAAATAAATACAGGACTGCACTTGGTATAGGACAGCTTGACACCAGGGCACTTTCCAGTTTCTCATTTTGCATTTTGCAATTTTATGCTAGTGATCCGGTGGGAATTTTGGTTTCTTAAGTCGACAGGCCAGCAGACCACACGAGTGTTTTCGGTTATAAATTGAATTGTTTTCGTCTTCTACCGCTTTGTTATGCTTAAACATGATCATATATATTCTGTTACTTTGGCCATAAGAAACTTTACATGCATTCCTTAAATACATGATGAACATTTACATCCTATGGTATTTTAATTACAGTCTGCACAGGTGGCATTTTATTTATCTTGCAAAAGTACGTAAATGATAAAGCGTGCAAGACAGGCATGTATGTAAAAGTGGATAATAATTAGGTTCCACTGTCATCTACAGCTGTTAGAAGTTTAACTATCTGAACTAAAGTCTCTTTATCTATCATTCTGTCACGATGATAGATCCAGTGGAAAACGAACGTGGAAACTCAATCGTGAGGTGGAAGTGATCGTTCAAATTCAATCAAATGAATCCCAGGCTTTGTACAAATTCGCCCCTTGATTTACAATCGACCCCTAGTAATCCCATTCAAATAGGATTGCTGTAAATATAATTAGAAATGTAATTTCTGGTTTGTCTATGCATTTTTACAGCGATGCTAGATTTGCTGGTGTCTTTAGAAATACTCCTCATTCTAAAAGGAATTATTCGTAATATGTTCGAAAGGCTTAGACTACCATTGACATAAAAGAACATGTTGAGATAAGAGGTGAATATCAACAATGGAACTGCAAAAAACATCAAACTATGATGAGTTTATCACTTAGGGCCGGTTACACCAACAAAGGTTAAATAAAAGGTTAGCTAACCAGAGGTTATATAAAACCACGAGTTAACCTCAGGGTTAGCCTCATTGTTTTTCTTCAAGTTAACAAATGGTCAACTGTTAACTTCCTTTGGTGCAATGCTTTTCCTAGTTAACTCACGGTTAACCTTAGGTTTAGCTTAACCTTTATTGGTGCAACCGGACCTTAGATGAGACGTTCCTGGTTAGCACTGAACCACTCAATAAGTGCATGCATACTCCATAGCCAGCTGGATATCTGATGGTCTGTACACGTTTAACATATAGGTTTGTGTTGTCAGATTCGGCTAGATTGGACTTCTTCAGTGGTCTAGAGATTGTGGCTTGGATGACCTTAATCTTGAATTTGTCTTTAGCCACTGTACGACTTCCTTGCGTGAAGCACTTGTATGATAATTTTTGTACTGTCCCAGTGATATACGAATAGAATCTGTCATTGTAGTGATCGTTGAACCTTGAGACGCCATTTTTTTTATGTAGGCCTACACAATTATAGCAAATGCAACAGGCAGGGAGATGCAGGGCAATTACTGTACTTGTTCATGCACTAAAATGGTGCCTAATAGCTACAGTGTCTCATCTAGGAATGAAAAAGATGCAGCTGTTTGTGCGCATGTCTGCTGATAAACCTGTCTAAACGCTTAAGTTGGATCACAACCCTACACTTTCAATGGGTGAAATTTTAAAACACAATTCCAGCCAAACCAAAAGAGATTAATTTGCCCACGCTGCCAGCAGGTGGCAGCACGAGAATTCAAATTAACGGACATTTTTCAAACTTGGTTATTAATTTTTAAAAAATCTACCAGCACAAAGTGAAAAACGAAAACGTGATACCATTGCTGATTTATCAAGCTATTTTAGACAATTTTTATTTTTATTTAACCTCTTTTGGTTTGGCTGGAATTGTGTTTTAAAATTTCACCCATTGAAGGTGATAGGGTTGTGATTCACCTTAACTACTTGTCTAAAATGCATATTTTTCACTTGTCCAAAAAGTATGCATTTAGACAGGTTCCACTGTGTCATGTTCCAGATAGTACGGTCAATGATAGTGTTGAGTTTGACATTAGCAGTTTAGTGTCGATTATTTATATTATTATAATTTTGTAGACTCACTTTTATGTTACATTAATAAGCGCGTTCCAGACTCTATTTTTGATGTTTTAAATTACACTGTACGTGCATGGTTTAAATAACATGCAGTAACTACATATAAGCCACATGATCACAACATCCTTTTGTACAACATTATCACATTTAAATTGTATATTCAGAAAACAAAACATTTAGTTATGTCAAGTAACGTTCCCTAGCGTTTCTCTCTTCCGTGAGTACCTGGAAAGTAGCGACGAGTTGGTCACACTGCCAGACACATGACGCTGCAGTAAGAGATGTAGTTTCTTAGGGGAATTTCTCAGCAAGTTCAGTTGTATTCTCGTATAGAACGTAACTCGTGTAGTTGAATTGAATTTGAACACTTTGCCATCGTATTCCAAGCAGGGCCATTTTGGTGCGCGTGGCTGCCTTCCAGAATTTAATTTTTTAGAATGGCGGAGGGTAAGATTTCGTTTCACCCCTGAGTGCACCGTTTGTATGCAGATGATGGCGCAGCATCCCGTTACCATGGTTACCGGTGCAAACGAATGAATGCCTGGCGTGTTTTAATCGTTAGATTTATAGTCTGTTTCACTGCCGCCTCTATATATACACTTCTTTCATATATTCTCAATACGATTATTGGAGGTTCGCGCAGTTTAAGTCGAAATCTTGAAAATACAAGAAATTAAAGCCTTTCTTCTGTTCTCAATTTTTTTTTTCCATCTTCTCTCCCCTTCGACTTTTTCTTCATCTTCGGTTGATTCTCAATACTCGAACAATTCGTGAGCATTAACACCCTTGGGTCTATTCAGCGTGTTAGAATGCAGCAAGGTTAAAGCCGATTGCATTACATGATTATCGATTTTTTCTTGGAGCGGGCGATCCTCACTCCAACGAAAAGGTCGATGAAATGTATTTGCATCAATAGGACCTTCAGAGTCGTGTCAATAAAGCTTGTTTTGTGGGCCACCGTTTTTTTTTTTTTTGATTTTCCATTCTTCGCATCTTCATTTCTAAATATTCGCTTCTCTCTTTTTTTTACTTCTGCCCTCTTGTGCACTCTTTCGAAAACTGCTTGGATTCGGAACAGGATCGCTATTCCGATCACGATTGTTTTACACGTTAGGCCACCCTCGGCATTATTCTTGTTGCGTTATTCATTATTGGTTTTGACAAAGAATTGACCTTTGGATGTGCATTCAATGTCTTCTTTAAACCTCATTGGCGAATGGCACGCACGGGAACTGACTGCCAGTCGAAAAATCGATACCGACATCTGGCACTAATGATGGGCATGCTGTAGACTGGCATATATTAAAGGTGACCCTAGCAATATATGTACAATGCCTAACATGGTCCAAAACCAGAACTCTTTCTTGGAAATAATGAAAATTTGAGAAATTCCACTGTATTTTACTAGTGTATATAGTGTGTGATGTCCATAAATTTGTCCAATTTTAATAGGTGCCTTCAAATAGATTACTTGTAGCTTTAACATCAATGAAATTTCATGAAATGACATAGGCTGCACTAGTGATTTTCAACACATGGCACACTAAACAAGGTTTGAAATTGTCCAGACACACTAAACAGGATTAAAATCGCCCTGGCACACTAACACCTGAGTAGCAAAACAAACCGTATATGCATGTTGGACTCAGCCCACCTAAAAATTTAGATAATGGCATTATGGGTTGGATTCGTATTTTTTGATATAATTTGTAATAGATAGGAAGAGAGGATGTCACGTTCGCGGCCGATTTTAAAGGAACTATCCCAGCATTTGCATGGAAACAATTGTGGAAAACCGCGAAAACCACAGTCATGGTAGCCGCCCCGTCAATTGAACCCAGGTCACTCGTTCGAAAGTCCAATAACTTGGGTATAAAAAAGCATATAGGTACGTGCTATGTCTGTACATAAATGACTAATCGCGTGGTATGAGCATATATACAATAGAGAGATTTAGCAAGAAAAATCACCGTTACCGTTGACGTCATTATTTCGAAACGCGCATGGGCCTAGTAACGCGCAAGGGATTTTGGGTAAAGGGGAACAACCGTATTTTTTTTGAAATTGCACATATACCTTAAAAATGTGAAGAATTTACATAGAGCGTTTTCAGCGGCTAAACAAATTTAACGTGATTTAGACAGTCTGCGCATGACGGATGGAAACTTTTACATGGGACGGAAACCTACCGTCAAATTGCATTCTAAGCTTCTATTGAACGTCAAGTTTGACCGTTCAACTGAGCATGCGCACATGAGGTCAACATTAACTGTAAGTGAAACGTACGTTTCTTGCTAAATCTCTCTATTATCTTTACACTGGGTTTAAATACTACATGTCCAGCAATTCTGACTAATGTGGCTTATAAAAGGAAACTCGAAATCTAGTAAATTAGTAATATTCCACATATGGTCATTCAAAAGCTTGATTTTGTATTGAATTCCGCATCTATATATGGTAATATAATGGATAAATACATTATACTATGTAGTCTATAGTCAGCTTTGTATATTCTCCACCTCCAAGTGTCCCATGGTGGCACATTAAATTAGTGTGCCGTGGCATATGCGTATACCAGTTGAAAAACACTGGGCTACAAAATATAGACTTGATAGTTTACCATTTACAACCAAAAGTTTATTAAACAACACGACATTATCTATTAGTCATTATCTACATGTTTATTGTATCGATTTCAAATTATTTACACAGCATCTAACATACATTTAATACTATATTAGCTATATCTGCATTCTCCTAATTGCACTAGTATTATCTACTTGTGAAGCTAATAATGTATGCCTTCTATTATTATAAATTAAATTAAACGCAATTACCATATTTAAGTATGTTGTGAAACTACTCCTATTTTTTCCAGAGGTCGCCATATTGATTTTCCTTAAATATTTTTTTCAATAATTCTTAGTTTTTCCAAAAGCCATATATAGAATCTGTTTTTGACATTATAACAGCATTGTAAAATGTATTTAAGGAAAATCAATATGGCGACCACTGGAAAAATAGGAGTTGTTTGACAACAAACTTAAATATGCTAATTGCGTTTAATTGTATTTCTAATTTTAGAAGGCATAAATTATTAGCTATACAAGTCAATAATACTACCGTAATTGGGGAAAATGCAGATATAGAGAATATATAAAATATTAAATGTATTTATGATACTGTGCGATTAATAGAAATCAATACAATAAACGTATTACCAACTCCACAGAGCAGGTTTTCAATGTTCTGTGTACTCAAATAATTCAAGTACATGTACTGGTCATTGGTCTTTCGACTTATCCAAATATCAATTTTTATTTTTCAAATGTCAGTTTCATTAATGATAGGTCAAGTTAGTAAATTCCCTATCCATTCATTCCCTAACCAAGTATTGATGCTCATTTTTATAATTTAACATCTTTTGGGGCATTTTATGCAGACAATGGGCACAAAATATAGAATATGCCTTAATAATTTATGTTGAATCGTGCATACAGTTTATGGATAAGCAATATATCGTACATTTTTTAAATAATGACAGGTTCAAAGTTTTCAAATATTAATGTATGAATGCATTCAGGAGTGAATAAATCTATTTATCAAACTAGATTAAACCATACATACACCATACATCACATTATCAATACTTTATACTGTATATAACATGTAAATTCCCTGAAAAATTAGCTTAGGACTCACTGTTAGCACAACCCAAATCAACATCAAAGTTTTAAAAAAATGTGTTTGTATCAGCTTAATCTATATCTACACAGAGCAGGCGTTACCAGGAAATCTGATTATGCAAACGTTTTGAAAAATTAAGGTAATTTTATCAAGCAATTTTGGGTGGCTAAGTAAGTATATTAAATGTTGACAGGACTTTACACGTTCAGTAAATTTGACGTTAGTTAGAGAAGGTATACTCATATGACCACCATCAGTTGTCAGACCAAGCTCAAGATTTGTCACCACACTCTGAATATGTTTATAAATGCAAATTACTCTTATTCTGTTGGATATTGATTTTGAATGACAGGTCTACACGTTGGCAAGCTATACGTTCTATTTCCATCTTCCATTGTTTAGCATTCTGGAATTTTGCAGTGCTGAAATGGCATCGAGAATCAATATTACACGCTTAATTTCATTTAATATTTGATTACTTTTTTTCTTATGTTTCACCGAATTCTTTTTGTGAAGCTGTAGTAGTGAAAAGACGCAAACTGAAGTCTGAAATGAAAGTGAATAAACATTTGCAATTTCTAGAAAGACCTTGGCACACGAATCGGTCCATATTTATTAAGCGTTTAGATGCGCTTAAATATCCGCTTGGCTGAACCACTTCGCAGCAATTTGCACGCAATTTGTAGCATCTGTTGGTGTGGTTTCCATGCATAGCAAATGGGAGATGTAAGTGGACGTAATTTCTTGGTGCATAAAATTTTATGTCCGGCAATTGGCGAACGATTTCCGGGGAGCGTCGAGGATTCGAAATAGACCTTAATTTATTCAATGGTTAGGAGGATGTCTACTGGATGTCCCAAGCGGGTGTCTGGTTAGATGTGTAAGGATTTGTAAAAGTGCCAATCGATAGTCGGTTTTTTCCCCCACGTTTGGTGGTGTTACGACATAAATTGTGCTAAAGATGCAGTATTTATTCATGAAAATGTGTATACATTCAATTGTTGTTACACCGGGGATGCTTAACCAAAATACATATAGCGTCTATGAAAAAATGGAGAATTGGATATATTTGAAGATTTGTAAAATCACAAATTGATAGCAATTTTCCCTCACTTGTTATCGTTAGCAAAGTTATGTTTAGTTTGACCTACTGTACAAAAATTCTGTTTCGCATGGTGTAATTGTGAAAAGTATCATGAAAATATGGGAAAATGATGACTTAAAATTATATTTCAAAATTCTAAAATGCAATTGGCACTCAATGCAAGTTTTTGGATGTAAAATTATTTCCCATTTAGAATATTGGGATTATGAATGTTGTTACACATATCCTATAGCATAAAAATAGTTAAGCACACATGCCAACATTCTTTGATAACTTTTAACAGAAATGAGAAATATACTTCTGGCAAGTTTATTTAAGATGAATCACAACCCTATCCTTTTCAATGGGTCTGAATTGCGAAGATACTCACAGTTGAATGAGGGAGGTTTGGGTGGGGGTGAGAATTGTTTGGGGTGGCTTGATGGATCAGC
>JAQGAE010004159.1:0-13254 GCA_034696685.1 Julus scandinavius
CCCATCCCCTGGCGTTGGTGTTTAGCCCTCGTGTTGCAGAAATAGGCCAACGTTAAAAATCACCCAAACAAACAAACTACATTTTTAAAAAAAAAATTGCTTAAAAATTAAGGTGCGTCTTATAGTCCATAAAATACGGTATATATATATTTTTTAAATGACACTTAAATTCTGGTATTGGGTAGAAATGCCATGGGTTAGATAAACAATCATGTTGTGGTGTTAATCTGTGAAAATTGCACCTTGTGCCTTCACGTCTTTGTTTGTTAGCCCCAATAAACGAGGCCATGTACAATTGCGATCATTTTGTTCTGACTCTGGATTGTTCATGGTCTCGAAGTTGAACTGCAGTCATAAAATTGTGTTAGACAAGCCAAAAAACCTCTCCTGGATTATGGACACAAACTTACTGTTCTTTCCAAAATTGCAGAGAAAACGACACCCCAGAGAAGTGGCCTTAGGGAGCGCAAACGACCCGAGTCCCCTCAGAACAAGGGACCTTCAGTGAACGAGGTGTGGGTACCAGAAGAGGAGCTGGATCTGTGGGAAATCAAATATTTCGGCGACAAGTAAGTGTCTGCGTCTTCGATTTTATTCCGGAGGCATGAAAAAAAAAATGCTTTTTTTCCAGAAAAAGTGATTAACTGTTTTGGGTTTTACAGACTTGAAAAGCAGCAGCAAGTGCTGCGCGAGAAAGTGGCCCAGCAGGCTGCTCAGCAGAGTGCACAGCAGATCAAAGCGCAGATGGAGGCCCAGTTGAAGCTGCAGAGGCAGGCGATGCAGCAAAAGCGGCTGCTCGAGCTGCAGAACAACAAATCCACGACCTCGGCCACTACTTCTACCACGACTGGCACCACGGCAGTGGCAAAGGTAAGTTTATTAAAATTTCACGGGGAATGCCCCAGTCAATGTAAAACAGGATTAAATAGGATCTGCTTCCAGGTGATTGCTCCCGCTGGTGGTACCGTTGTTACAAGTGGCACAATAGCCACCTCCATCAAGGCCGGAGCTTCCAATATTTTTTCCACGCCGCTGACCAAAACGTACTGCGGCGTCCGCCGAATATTCACCACCAAGGGACTCAGGGCGGCAGCCCCAATTGCAGGTCAGTGCCATAATTAATCGGTCAAAGGTGTTACCAAGCTTAATGAGAATGTATCGCTGACTAATGCTTTTGTAATCAATTGTAGGGGCAACTCAGGCAGGCCTGACCACCGCCACGTCCACCGTAGGAACCACCAGGCTCCCTATCACAGCAGCCATTCTCCCAAAGTCAAATCAGGTGACACCACTGGGAGCGCTTACTGCCCGAAGCGCCACCGTGGCCGTTGGAAGCCCACGTGCCCCATCGCTTGTTGCAGTGCGGACACAGGTAGCCGGACAGACCGTGAGGCCTGGAATCCAGCAGGCAAACACGCCCACGACACCTGTTCGAGCTCAAATCCAAATCATCCAGAGCCCCACCGGGCAGTTGCAGGTTCGGGGCCTCCTCCCAGGTATGTCACTAAACTTAAATTTTTGATAAATAATTTCACTTTTTTCCAAATTAAAATTTTTTTTTTCAACTTTTTTTTTGCAGGCCAACAGCTCATTCGCCTTTCGGATGGCAGGCTGCAGCTGATCACCTTGCCGCAGGTTCAACAGGCCCAAGCGGCTGCTGCAGTGCAGCAAGGCACCCCCACTGCCGTGGCTGCGCCTACAGTTACAACTCAGCAAACCATTCAGCTCGCGGCTGTCCGGCAGCAAAATGCCGCCGGAGTTCCCACGCTGCAGCTCATCGCACCCCAGGGACAGCAGACGGCAACTGTGCAGCAGACTGCACAGATACAAGTATGCTATATGCTTATATAATCTTGACTATGGTTGATTTTTTGTCCCCAGCTTTTAGTTTTGCATGGAATGATTCTTGATGCCACGATGCCACTAAAATGTCGCGTTTTGAGTATAATAAAAGCAACATGGCATACCTTTTTCTGCTCCACAACCGTTTTTCGTTGATTTATTATTTTTCTAAATATTTTGTTGTACTTATGGATTGCCTGAATTATAAATTGCAAATATTTTAACCCGCAAATATGAGATGTTGATGATATTGTTCCCGGAACTTAAAAATATGAAATGCAAGTCGAACTCTATTCCAAAATTAATTTAAAATTGATTACAGTTATCAAATAAAAAGTTTCAAATCTATGCACGTGTATCGAGATTGTTCTTCGGCGACTAAATCCCGCTTCGATTCCGCTAAAATGGCCGTTCACTCGGTGAGAATTGCCGCTAGTGCGATGCCGTCGTTGTCAAATATCAAAAAATTTTTGATAGGCGGCATCGCCGAAGGTATGCTGTGGCGTCAGTGTCCTCAGCCGTTTATACGATGGCACTAACGCGGCATTAGATGTCCCGACATTGGTGGCATCGTGAAAGCGTGGCTTGAAGTAATGTCCCAAAAATCATCTGATTAAGTATTAAGGAGACGCTTTGAAATATTTGTAAAGCCCAACGGAACAAATAGCAATGGCTGTTTATGCAAATTTCTTACCATACTTTTAGTATAGATATTAGTCAGGACATTACTGCAATGCCTTTGCCATCAGTAAGATTGATTTGCTTTATTTTAGGTATCCTCGACACCAACTACGCTCGGAACGGCCACTGTGGCCGCTATCTCAACGCCGCAGGGCCCGAGAATCCTCCAGATGATCAGGCCACAAATCGCCGGAGGCCAGCACCAGACGACCGTCCAGCTTCAGCCTCAGCTTATCCAGGCTCAAGTCCGTGGTAAGAGAGTTTACGCGTTCTACTACCTGTTCCTGCCTCTCGTTAAGCACATATTTTAATGCTATCTCGACTTGGATTCTTGCAGCAGCCAGTCAGCCGGTCATCCAGGCCACCTTGCACTCGGCGCAGATCCAACAGAAGATGCTAGCAGCTGTTCATGCTTCTACGGCTCAGGCCAACCCCACCATCGTTATGCAGGCATCCGTGGCACCCACTGTGGCCACAACTGCCGTGTCTCAGGCCATCCATCAAGCCGTCTCTTCGACCCCCACCCTGGTGGCACTCGCTCCGGCAGCTTCGGTGACGCCGCAGGCTCCTGTATCGATGCCTATAGTGGTGCCAAAGATCTCGACGCCAGTAGCTGTTGTGGCGCCTAAGGTTACCACGCCAGTAGCAGTCGTGGCGCCAACCGCCACACAGACCATCACATCGGCAACCGGCGTGGCGGCAGTGGCCACCTCTGTGGTTCGAACCCCAGTTGTCATTTCCACGCCAGTCGCATCTACAGCAACCATTGCTGTTAAGCCTGCCGCACCTCAAGCCGCAACCCCTGCTGCAATCCAACCTGCTCCGGCATCGGCTGTAGCATCGCCGCCCACAACTTCGCCCCAGAAGTTTGTTCTTACACCGCAAATTACTCAGCAAAGTAAGTGTGTTATTTTATCGACACCATTTTTCAAATTAGAATTGATAAGATTTGCAGAAAAAAACCTTTTCGTGCATCTTGCGTTAAGTGGAAGTTCAGTGCGGGTTTTTTTCAGAGGCCTTTTCATCGCTAAATAAATTGGGAATGATAACGTTAACCTTTGTTTTTCTAGTCATTCGACAAGCTCTCGTGAATCCCAACACGACACCGGAAATCCAAGCCAAGCTGCTTGCCCTTCAAAGGCATCAGCAGCAGCAGATTCAGCAACAAAAGATAAAGGAGACGACACCCCTGTCTGTCATCGCCAGCCCCACCAAGTTCGTGAAAAGCAACGTTGCGACCGGCAGCACCACCATCGACCCGTTGTCTTCGCCGGTGCACAGTCCAACGTCCGACGGCACGCGCAACCGGATCAAACCTCTCACTCCAGAGCAGAAAGAGGATAACCAACGGTACGACAAAATCTGTCGTATTGCAAACTCTGATAATTGAATCCTCGTCGTGCCCTGCCTTCATGAAGTTGATTTTTTGTTTTCAGAATGGCTGCTTGCCAGCAAGCAGTGAAGGCCATCATGGACAAAATCGAGAAGGAGGAAAGGGCCAACCAGCGCAAGCAGAAGCAGAAAGAGGATGCGGAGGAGCGAAAGCTGAAGGCGGCTTCCAACAAGCTGCACACCATTCTCTTCAAGCACAAGGAAGTTTTGAAGAAGGACATTCTTAAGAAACGTGCCACGCTGGAAAAGGATTTGCAGCATGATATTCAGGTATTTTTTTTTTTTTCTTCAGATTTTTGGTTTTTTTAGGGTTTTATTTCCTGTAATTTAATATTATTGTTATTATTGAGAAGACTTAAATATTTTCTTAAACTATCAGCCATCCTTTGATGAGTAAAGCTAAGCAGGTTTCTCATCCTTAAATTTGTTATTGCAGGAGGAGATTCGTAAAGAGTTGCCGAAATCCCCGAAAGGCGCTTCAGCGGTCGCTACCATCGTCGACAAGATAGTTAAACCTCCCAAGAAACGCAAGCTGCCGCCAACCGCCGAGGGCCACCATCAACCGCTCGTTTCGCCCCCCAAGCCCAAGAAGCAGAAGCTGATCTCCACCGGCAGAGTAAACAACTTGGGCAGAACAAAAGCTAATACCAACTTGGTGTCGCGGCCAACATTCGCCCCGCCCAGCGCCACCAATGCCATGGCTGCGACGGCAAAGACGATGGATACGGTGATGACATCATCCCCGCACTCGTTGAGCATGCCAGTGTCAACGGCTTCACAAATGATGTCCCAAAAGGAAAAGAAGCTGTACTGCGTTTGCAAAACGCCATATGACCAAAGGCGGTAAGTGTCTCGTCATTTCTTCCTTCCTAACTTAACAGAGGTCCTTCGAAGAATTCGTTGCCAAGTCAGAAATTGGAAAACAAGTTTTAATATACCAAAAATGCAAGTAATTTGCAAGATTAAAGCAATCTTTTTACTTTGGAGTTATGTGTTCGAATGGAGAAAAATTGAAAATGGGGCATTAGTTTCCTTTCTTTTTTTACAACTTCTTAGAGAACACATGTGGGCATTGTTCTTAGGACCCTTACTTGCTTACGGTTTCTTCTTCGTGAAAGAAGTCGTGTCGTCAAGTCAGTAATTGTTGAATACGTGCGCATGCGAGGTATTCGTACATGCGTAGGTAGCGGAAAGGCTCGCTGTCAATCTACCGTGTAATGTTTTCCAAACACGGATCGTGGCGGTGAACAGTTTATTCAACAGCGGCATCGCCTGCGCTAACATTCTGGCAAAGATGAACCAGGAAGCCATGTTGCTCCAGCACCTGATGATTCCTGATGGAGCAAACTTTTCTTCTCCTTGGACCATCAAAAGTTGGGTGTAATGTTTTCCGAATACGGATTGTGGCGGTGAACAGTTTATTCAACAGCGGCATCGCCTGCGCTAACATTCTGGCAAAGATAAACCAGGAAGACATGTTGCTCCAGCACCTGATGATTCCTGATGGAGCAAACTTTTCTTCTCTTTGGACCATCAAAAGTTGGGTGCTTGGATCACATCCTTGCCAAGATGTTAGCACGAGCGAAGCGCATGTTGGATGCACTGCCGCGATCCATTTTTGACCCAGCCAACGTTCCACGGTCAATGATTGCATGCCATTCCGCTGCCTTTGCATGTATGATAAACATGCATACGCACTTGCAATCTGACAGAGCTGCCAGTTGAAATTGGTAGATGAGATTGGTATAATTCTCGAGGGGCATTTGTTTTGAGATAAATTGTATACTCGTGCATGCTGCGCCACCCTGGTCGTCCAACCCTAAGGCTGGTCTTTTCCCAGGTTCTACATTGGTTGTGATCTGTGTTCGAACTGGTTCCATGGGGAATGTGTTAACATCTCCGAGGAGCAGGCCAAGCACCTCAACGAGTACGTGTGCGAGGAGTGCAGCAAAGTCAAGGACAACAGCTCACAAGAGCTGTACTGCCTGTGCAAGCAGCCGTACGACGAATCTCAGTACGTACAGTTAGTTGCCTGGCCGAGAGGGGGGAACCGCCATGGAGCGCTTCTGTAACTTTTCCGTTTGTTTTCTCGTTGCAGATTTTACATTTGCTGCGACCGCTGTCAAGACTGGTTCCATGGTCGCTGCGTGGGTATCCTTCAG
Organism: Julus scandinavius; assembly: GCA_034696685.1. NCBI lineage: Eukaryota > Metazoa > Arthropoda > Diplopoda > Julida > Julidae > Julus > Julus scandinavius. The sequence goes on from JAQGAE010004159.1 coordinate 6,078, forward strand.
TCGGAGGCAGATTCCATCGAAGAGTATATCTGCCCCAACTGCCAAGGAAATTCCAGAATCAACAACGCCAACTTGCGCTCCTTGGCTCCAAAGGACTTGGAGAATTTAAGGAGGCTGCTGAAGAGCTTGCAGGTAAAATAATGCCAGACTCATCTCTGGTTAGGGTTTTCCCTGCAAGTGCCTAGCTAATCGGGTTTTTTTCTTCTTTCTTGCCGCAGACTCATAAACAGTCCTGGCCGTTTTTGGAGGCTGTGGATCCGGCCGAGGTCCCAGACTACTATCACGTCATCAAGGAACCCATGGGTAAGTTATATCGGCTTTCAGATCATAACCGCATAACTTCGAGTCTGACACAATTTTGGAAACTGCATGCGTTTGAACTGTGCAAGTTCAGGATATTAGTTTGACTTGCGCAAGTTGGAAGTTTGGATTATGTTTTTTTCTAAAGTTTACTGAAAATAAGTTTGTGAAAATAAGGACCATGTTTTTTGGAATTTCTTGTTTTTTTTTTGTTTTTTTTTTCGGTGGGATTTGTAGAATTTCATAGGTTGAGTTTAACAGTAGCTACTCAATCAGCAGCTTTGGAAATCTGGAAAATCTGGGAATGTGCTTGTAAACCTCAAAAAGTCGAGGAAAAGATACTTGAAATTCGTATTAAACACAAACACACTTTAACTTGAATTCCAGCACAGCTAAGACAATTTGGGTCCACCCATTACACCGAGGACTTTTGTTCTACCCGTTACTGTCTGCTCACTAATCTGATCTCCTTTGCTTTCAGATCTCCATACGATGGAAGAGAAGCTGAACAGCAGGCAGTACGAGAAGCTCAGCGACTTCATCGGCGACATGACCAAGGTGTTCGACAACTGCCGTTACTACAACCCGAGGGACTCTCCGTTCTACCGCTGCGCCGAATCCCTCGAGGCGTTTTTCGTGCAGAAAATCAAAGCATTCCGCGAGAAGCTGACTTGATGCGCCTGGACCCCTTCTGCCGACCCCCACTTAGGCCTCCCAGCCTCAGCCTGCTCGTCGCCAGGCTGACGAGGCGGCGAAAGGATGCTGGCCGCCCCTTTTCGGTGCTGCCAAGTGGAGGATCCGCCACTCGGCGAGTGGAGCCACCATAGTACAAACCCTCTTTCCGGGAAGGAAGCACACGCGCACGTGCACTAGGTGTATCGTGAGAATTTCATCCTCCTGCTATTTAATTCCGTCGCTCCCCTCCTCTCATCTTTCATCCTCCCCACTCACAACTTCTCATCTGTAACATGTTAAGGTGCCGCCGTAGCCCACTAACAATGGTCCGCGAGCCTGGCTCACGCGCAGCATCACTGTAATTTTGTACATAGCTGCAGACGGGAGAGGAAGGGGGCTGTCCTTTTTGCACGAGACGGGCTACCAGGGGGAGCGTCGCGCCTTTCTCAGCCTCCATGCATGTAGATAATTTTTCCCCGATGCGCACCAGCGACTTTTTATCGCGATCCATCGTGTCGTTTTGTTTTTTTGATTTTGTATCGTAATTATTTTCCCACGTCTATTGCGACTGTCAAGCCCACTCTATTTATGCATTCGCCCGCTGGAGCCACTCGTTCCGACCGGTGGCGGGACTCACGAAGGACGGCAAAGCTTGAGACCGTGTCGGCTTCTTTAGACTTATTATTTGCCTTCTAAAAGCGTAAACAACCTGGCCTGCATTTCCGTCAGACTTTGATCAGAAACAGTTTCTTGAAATGTAACGAATTCTGCAATCAGTGAACAGGTGCTCCACCATGATCTCACTTCCAAAGATGCTCGCTTTTGCGTGCTTTTTAACACCTGGTGGCGCTGGTGCTTACTTGGGTGCGACAGAAACCGGACTGTTGACAGACCAAATTAAGAGAACTCGTGATATCGTAGGGAACGTCGAGTTTACCGGCCCTTCGTGCGAACCCGCCACACTTTACGTTCTGTACTTGTTTGCTGCCTTTTTGCATTCTCGCTCATTTCCACAAAATGGGCGAGCAGAATTTGCGAACTGCGATTGTGTGCTTCTAAGATGAGCTGAAAATTTCCCATCTTAGCGACACGTGACGGGTTCGCGTCCAGGCTGTTACGGAGCAGTATTCCATGCTGGTGTGTTTGCTCTATAAGAAACGTTGAACCCGGAAACAAACTGAGCGTGCAGGCATCGAATTGTGCTGTTTTGTTTTTTACAGAATCCCAAAGCAGTTGCACAAGTATGCCTTGGTCAAGTTTCTGTTAATTATCACGATTATAATGAAATTTAATACTCTGACATCTGCTTGTTAAGTTAGTATCAAAAAATGAAATGATGTATTAGGACTTTTCTCAAAAGTTCCTCGCCAATTTTCCATCTTGTCACGTGAACTGAACCTTCAGAATGTAAAAGCAGCTGTTCGAGTTCTTGCCTGTGTTTGCCATGACATTGACGGATAAATCAGAATTTCGAATTTTTTTTTCTCTGCAGCAAACATGTCGCTTGAATTTTTAGAGTTTGCTTCAAATTGAAGCAAAAATCGTTTTTGAGACCAATGACCAATGACTCCTGGCTTTCTAACATTTGATTTACAAGTTATGGGGCTTTCGCATCAGTTGTGCAAGTCCGAGCCCGTGCCGGTTCCGTTTACGCGACTCGAAATTTTACCAAAATTTTCTACTAACATTAGTATTCCCTCGCAGCAGCGGTCGTTTTGTTCATGATTCGTTCTCGTGGCATCCTGGATTTCTTTGTATCAAAGCACCATCTGCCCCCCTCATGCTCCCACCTCTCATTCTTCACATGTTTGTATCGAGCGAAACTTCATCTGGCGTAATTACACTTTTTGTATCGTTTGGCGAAAGTGGGTCTTTTGCCGACCGAGGGCCAATTCTGTGCTCAGTGTGCGTCGGTGCGACAAGAAATGACACAAGCGCTACAAGGCGACGCTCCGGCTGCCGAGGCGACGGTGCTTCGTGCACATCTGGAACTTCGCAGCAGAAGAGCTGACTGCGGAGAGACTCGAGAGCGGACCCGTCCGTTTGGAAACGGGCGACGCTCGGACATTTCAAAGCGAAAGCCGCCCTGCATGCCGAAGTACAACTGTAGCGCCATTTTGTTACACGATTAAGTTGGATAAAATACAGTCACATTGGGCATTTTTTCTGTGTGAGTTTTGTTGTAATTGCTTCTTTTTCTGAATTTTCATATTCCCACAGCTGGATGAAATTGATGTGCCATCTACAAAAAAAGACTTAAATGCTGGATCGTTGAACATCGCTCCTCTGTACTGCAGAGCTTGAGTTTTTTGGGTAGCACACTTAATTTTGGCAGTATTAGTTAAGTCAAAATGCTCATTTTTCCATTTGTAGGACCCTTATAACATCCTTAGTATAAGTTTATTTTCTAAGGGCCGGTTGCACCAACAAAGGTTAAATAAAGGTTAGCTAACCTGAGGTTATATAAAACCATGAGTTAACGTTAGGGTTAGCCTCATTGGTGCATCACTTCCTTTGGTGCAATGCTTTTCCTAGTTAACTTACGGTTAACCTTAGGTGTAGCTTAACCTTTTTTGGTGCAACCGGCCCTAAAGAATTTTAATTCTTTAATTTACCTTAAAGAAAAATTTCAAAAAATCTTTGCAAGAATCCAATCTAGATTAAACTTGAAACGTTCGGTAATTGATCGTGGGAGGGGTTCTTGAAAATTTAAGAGATGGGCCTTGAAATCCTTGAAAAAAAGATTGCATTTTTTTCAGAAAATTTGCTGGGTAGCCTCTGTATGAGTATAAAGGTGCGTTTCCACGTGAGAGAAAATCTCGAGATGATTTCTATAGCATGTGGAAAAATGCGCGTGCTACTGTTAGAGAGCTGTCACTAATAGCAGCTCGCAAAATACGAACCATGCTCGAATTTTGAGAGCAGCTGCCGAGATGCTTATGCTTAGGGATTTTTAATGTTTAAAGCTAGGTTTCGAAAATCTTGTGGAATATGAGATGCATGACGAGTAACTCGCGAGAGTTAATCTCACGTGGAAACGCACCTTTATGTGTCTCGAGGCAGAAGTTATAAAAACACTTTTTAAAAAGTTCTGCATAATCAGTTATTGCAGTCAGTTTTTATGGAGAAAAAGATAGTTTTTTGCCCGATAGCCATTACTAAACTGACTAGCCATTGAAAAGATTGTACTGAAATTTGGATCATATGTAAAAATGTGGTTTTATTTATTGTTTTTACATTTGACATGTTCAATTGTCATTTCTAGGCAAATTTCATTTAAATTGCAGGAATATACAAAACGGAGTGGTGATATTTACAGGCATAAAAATGAAAGTTATGCAGATTTGAGCACAGACTTCGTAGGTATCAAAATGCCCTTCATGAGGTAGATGCAACCAGCAAGAACTACTGAAGACGTGATGGTGATGACTAGTGGCAAATCGTTGAGATCCCCTCTAGGGACCTGAAAATTCAGAAAGGTACTGGGCTACATTTGGAAAAAGAAATCTTTGAATTAGATCATGTTGTGGTTCCAAAACTCAAGATTTGTGTATTTTTTTGTTATTTTAATACATGTGAGAATGACACAAAATGAAAGGGCCCCCACCTCGAGTTCGTGATATTTTATCCATTGGCAGTAGCGCTGATCACCTGGACTGCAAAGTTCTCTAGTAGGATCACGATTACAGTTGTGTGGGAGATCTAAAAGGTAAAAATAATTGTTTTCTTTAGAAAATTTCATTGCAGTATTAATAATGCTGGAAATGACATTTTCTTAGATTTCTATAACACAATTTAGTTATAATTATTATTTTGCTGGTTGATAAGATTGTTTGTTGATTTTAAACGTTGGCCTATTTCTGCAACTAAGGCTCAACGCCAGGGGATGAGCCTTCATCACCTTCCTGGTAATTTTGCCTACGAGGTGGGGAACTTCCACTTCCTCTCGAGGGTTTTTTAACGTGCAACAATCAACACCGGATCTCGGTTTAAACTCTCATCCGAAAGAGCGACCACTTAGGGAATTTGTCCCATCAGTACTAATTCCCACCGACCTCGACCGGGGAGCAAGCCCAACATCTTGGGATCAAGAGGCAAACATGTAACCCGCTCGACTGCCGGTATCGGCAGAGTTGATGAGATGATTGCCCCACATTTTTTCCAGTAATTTTGCGGATGATTTTTTCGAATGATACATTGATAAACCCGGGGTTTATCCCTGACAACCGAGAAATCTGTGGTAAAGACGGATCTGCTGTATCGCGGGGAACTAGAGAAACTCACTCTGGTCCCCACATCGGCTCATCACCGTGGGGCTTTTCCAGTAAACCTCCTCGTACTTTCCGTTCTGATCGGCAAACACGGCCCGCTGATATCTTATATGGAAAGGCATGGTTATGCTGCTGTCGTTACGTGCCACGAACAAAGACGTGTCAACGAAAATGCAAACCGTTTGTGAAACCGCATGATGAGCCGCAGCCTCCAAATCCACATCTCGGGGCACGTAAATCTAAAAAACGAGGAAAACGATGAAATCAACGTCATAAAAGAGTTTTATCTGTTGTAATGTCGCCTTGGAAAACATGCCTGATAAGCAGCATTTGACCCTTTTAGCTGCTCAATTTGGTATGGATCTACAAAAACATCCCTGGGCAACTCTTCCTTAATTAGAAGATGACAATCGTTGAGTGCGTCGGCACTTTTTTTCACGATTGTAACGTTGATAGAGAGCTCCCTGGAATGTAAGAATTCTACTTAAAATTCGTAAAAATTGATAAAAACTTTTATGCTAAATCAATATGAGATGACAGCTACCTATGGAAACCACTGTTGAGAACCTGTCTATGAATCGTTACATTCCAATGTCTGGACTTTAAACTGTCTCTCGGACAGCTGACCGCTTGGGGCGATGTGGTAGCGTTGCCAAAAACGATGACGAAAGAGATAATAATGCAAAAAAGGAGCTTCATATTTCAAAATCGCACCATTTTCATGCAGTAGACGGTGGCCATCTTAGTTTCGCTTCGTACGCGTCATTCAGTTCAACTCTGCTGTGATATCAACACATACGTGTTCCTAGTTCGATAAGCTGATAACAATGCCTAATGTAACTTCTACTGGAGATTTATTTAGCGAATAATGGATAACTAATCAAACACATATTATGAAAATTCAAAAAACGTAAAAAAGTATAACAATTTTAACGAAATTTATGGTCGGTGTCAGGGAAATTGGGCTGCGTCATCTGGTCCTAAATTTCGTACGGAATTTTCAAAAATGTCGGGATGTCTGTGTTGAAGAAGAAGCTGTGTGGGACAATAAGTAAGTTTTGCATAATATTCAGCCCAAAACAATCAGATTGCAACCCAGAAATCCATCAGCACCTGTAAAAGGTAAGAACGAAAACATTTACATGAATCGTATTAACACGCTATTTGCTTTAATTAGTGTTTTCTTATCAATGACGATTTGATCGAATTATTACGCAATCGGTAGAAAGTTATGCCGTATTCCCACTTGACCGAGAACCGAGAACCGACGTTGCTGACGTCAGAATCTCGGTTGCCGAAAAAGCATTGGCCAAACCGAGAACCGAGAACCTTTTAGACGGTGCGCCTCTGGCTCCCTCATTCTCCGCCAATATTCGCTGCTCGTTTGCAGCTTGCCGCGTTATCGGCCCGCTTCGAGGGCCGCCGGATTCCCGGTTGTGATCAACCGCCTACGGTCGGTCCTCCTGTCTAATGTCCCCCGAGGGGGTTTCGGGTCGATACGGCATCTCCTACCACGCGCTTTACTGACCAGATATTGTTGTTCCCTTTTCTTCCAGATCCCAGGAATCTCTCGGACGGACTCCTTGGGATTCGGAGACGTGAATGCTGGACTGGACCTAAAAGGTGTGCAAGGAACGACGCAGACTCGGTTGCCAATTCTGGTAAGCTTATTTTTATTTTTATCACTCTCCTTCTTTGATTCCACACTGAATCAACCGAGTAACTACAGACTTCAACGACAGGAAATATGGATGAATATTCGTGATAGTTTATGGGACAGAAAGGTGCATGGAAAATGCGTACCCTTGTGCTCCTTTGGCTACCTAGCTACTGACCCTTCTTACTTTCTTCCCCTATATATACATCCCTCCTCAGTCGGTCTCTGTCCCTTCATGTCCTTTCGGACTTACCCCTTTCTCCCTTGGGACCTC